>NSJW01000181.1:0-289854 GCA_019955255.1 Castanospermum australe
ACTCAGACAATTGTGAAACTTCTGGTGGGACTTCACCAAAGAAATTGGCTACAGAAAGGTTCAGATACCTTAACCTTGAAAGCTCACCTATCCTGGATGGGATTTGAGAGTGATTGAAGTCATTATCAGCAAGGTTAAGCCTTTGAAGGTGTACAAGGCGAAAGAGACTGCTATTGGAGTCCATGTAACCATAGAGCTGGCTACTATTAAGATCAATGCCAATGACATAGCCTGTGCGCTCATCACACTCGATGCCATGCCATGAGCAGCAATCTTCCCTTGGCATCCAAGACTTTGTTTTAGGATAACTGAAAGGATTTCTAGAAGCAGACTTACTAGTGACAAAGCCTTCCTTAAATTGCAACAAGGCATGGCTTTCATCTTCATGACACTGAGTAGGCTGGACGAAAGGAAAACAATTAGTAACGGTGGATGTGAACAGTGAATAAAGGAAAAGAAAATGTAATGATAAAGCAAGAAACCACAGGAAACCCATTGTATGTTAGTAATTTTAGCTCAAACATTCAGATAAAAAGTGAGGTACACCAATTGGGTTTTTATACTGGACGATTGTGCAACATTTCAAATCACATGCATTGAATTTAATAACAAATGAAAATGTTTTCTAGTGAAAATGAATAGCAGTCTACGTGATATAAACTGAGTCAATTTGCCGTCAACTTAGCTTTAAGTTTTTAGACTGTTTCCATGCACTTGTCTCTTATAGTAGACCGTGCAATTTGTGTTTTTTCTCATCGTATATTTTATTTTATCTGTTTGTAGGTGACTTCAATCGTGCATTTTGAGTAAGAACTTCAATCTAAAATGTCTCTCCCTTATCTTATAGCTTTCTTCATTAACTCCACAAACTTTGCTGTCAACTTTAAGAGCTTGAGTTTTTGGATTGTTTCTATACAATTGTCTTTGCTATTAGACTCACACAATTTGTGTTATCTCATCATATTTCATTTTATTTAATTGTATATATTTTCGATCGTGCATTTTGGGTAACAAGTTCAATCTAACTGAATATCTCTCCAATTCCGTAGCCAAAACGACCACAGGTCTATTTCAAGCTTTAGCTTATGGGTGAGGCACTGAGTCGTTGATCTTTTTCATGCACTTGTCTTTGATATTAGACTCAGCAACTTGTGTTCTCTCGTTATATTTTATTTTATCTTATCTTTTCGTGTATAATTTCAATCGTGCATTTTGGGTAACAATTTTAATCTAAAATATGTCCCCATTTTCGTAACCAAAACGGCCATATGTGTCTCCTTCAAACTTGAAGCATTTTTCATAATCTCCACAAACTTTTATGTCAATTTTAGCTTTTTAAGAGCTCAAATTTTTTGGACTGTTTCAATAAACTTGTCTCTAAAATATCAAACTCCACAATTTATGCTCCATCGTCATACTTCTTCATTTTATCTTTTTTTATATAATAATTATAATGAAATCAATACTTGGAAAATGCGAAGAGAGAAAATAAAATAAAATTTACTTCTGCAATTTAAGGAATTGCATGGTTGAGAGTGAGAGAGATATGTTTCTCATCTAACTCAAAACTTGGCTACAATTCTCGTCCATAATCTTTAGCGTATTGGCATATCTATTGTAACCATGAGTTACAAATAATAAAATATAAACAACCATAAAATAAAATTGAGTTGAGGCAAGAAAGAAGAAATCACCAACATAATAACATCATATAAATAATACATCAAAATATGAGATAAAATCTAGATATAGTAGGAGAGTATATGATAATTGAGGGCAGTAAACGCTCTCTTTAAGGCAATTTCTGCCACCTATGAGAGTTCACTTTTTTTAATGACCAATGCAAAAGTTCTTGACACATTATTTTAAGGATCCAAAAGCCACAGCCATACACTATTTCATCTCATAATTCTTGCACAAAAAATGAGAGAAAGTTCTCCAATTCCACACATTTCTCTACCAAATAATATAAGAAATATTTTATATCTCATACACTTTTTGTGTTTACTTTCTCATATATTATATCTTATCTCGCTTACATTGTGTAAGTGTTGATATAAAGGAGTCTCTAGAATGAGGTTGAATCCAGGTTCGATCCATGAAGTGTTGAACAAAGGGGACTTAGGAAGAACTAAGGTTTCTAAAAACCGAATCGGTCATTAAATCGGTGAGAGAACTAATTTATGGTTTAATGGTCGAATCGTGGTCGAACCAGTATATAATTAAATATGCATTTATATTTTAAAATATAATATTTATACTAATTTAAAATTATATACATATTTTAAATATAATAATGTACCATATGTTATAAACGTTGCACTAGGCAGTGGCAATGCTTCTTCCATCTGACCTCTTATCCCAAGTTCGAACTAAGGACTTAAGTTGGAACTATATCCCTACTTCATATTAAATATATAATAATGCACCTTAAGTAGTGAAAGTCCACTGAGTGCAGTGGTAGATCGACTTGCTTCTCAATCCCACGACCTAGGTTCAACCAAGCCAAGGAACTTTTTGTTCAATTGGAAGTGAAGTGCTGAACCGGTTTGTTCGGTTTTGGCAGTTTACATCTGGTTCGATAGTTCTATAGTCGGTTTTTAGTACACCATTCACAGAGGCTTGACCGAACCGGCCAATAGTCTAGTTTTCGATTGAATCGGTCTAACCGACCGGTCCAGTCTAGCTTTCAGAACTCTGGGAAGAACTTAACATTTTGTGTTGGGTTTTGCCTTGAGATTGGGCTTTTAGGTTGAGCCCATTTGAAGAAAGAAAGAAAAACAAAAAAACGGGAAGTGTGCAAGTGGGTGCATGTGAAGCATTAGGGAAAAGGGGATGGATACAAGGAGATTTTGGTTCTTCCTTGGAGGTGTGCCATCACAGTGTGTAAGAGAGAAAAGAAAAATTTGAAGCCACCCTTTGTTGTTTGAGGTGGAGAAAATTTGTGAGAGTTGATATTTGCTTGAGTGCTTTGTTTGATTGAGAGATTTGGCTCACCTTGTGAGATTAGGTGTATTGGGATTTTGGGTTTGTGAAAGATATTTTCATGATTAGTGATTGCAATTATTAATTGAAATTAGTGGATTAATTTGTGAAGTCGTGGACGTATGCATTGAAGGCCGAACCACGTTAAATTTATTGTCGTCTTGTGTTTGCTTATTTGCTTGATTTCTATAGGAGGAGGATTTTTTCCTAATAACTGGTATCAGAGTGGGTTGCGATCTCATCTCTGTAGTCTCCAATGGCAAGAATGCAAAGTTTGGGAAGCAGTAAATTTGAGGTGGAGTTATTTGATGGTAAGAAAAATTTTACGTTGTGGCAAAGTACCGTGAAAGATATTCTTGTGTAGCAGGGCTTGTTTAAAGATTTGAATGGAAAGAAAAAGAAGCCTGATAAGATGACAGATGAAGATTGGGAAGAGTTGGAGATGAAGCCAATTAGTACTATTCGGCTATGTCTGGCAACTAAGATAAAATAAAGTGTTTTAAATGAAACTTCTACTGTTGATTTATGAAAGAAATTAGAGAATATGGTATGTCTCTCACAAACCATTTGTTTCTAAAGAAAGAAGTATATTAATTGAAGATGGATGCGGTGTAGACATTAGAGATCACATAAATTATTTTACAAAATTGATTACACAATTGTCTAGCATTAGGGTGAAAGTTGAGGATGAGGATAAAGTACTATTGTTGTTGTCGTCTCTTCCACATTTCTATGAGAATTTGGTGACTACAATGCTGGTTGGAAAAGCGACACTTAAGGTAGATGACGTGATTGCTGTGCTGTTGGAAAATGAAAAAATTTAAGTAGCCAAGTGTTCAATCTAAGGGAGCCATTCTTGTTACCAAGTTTGATCGTGGTAGGAGTATGTCTCGTGCCAACAATTCTAGTAGGGATAATTCAAGATTAAGTTCTAGGCCGAAGTTGGATTATAAAGATAAGGAGGATTATTATTGTCATGAGATGGTTCATATTAAATTTTATTGCAGAAAACTAAAAGAAGATATGAAAGAATTTGATAAAAGTAAAGAAAATGAAAAAGAAAAGTTTGAAGAAGTTGCAGCCTTTGTGCAAGAATCTAGAAATTATAAGAATGAATTATTGATGGTAGAGTGTGTGTACATGCCAAAGAAGAAAGTGACATTTGCCGATAATTTGATGAAGTCTACTAGCACCTAGAGTTGATATTTGGAGTTGTTTCCAACCACAAGGCAAGGTGGAGAATTGTTGAATTTTGCCTTGAGATTGGGTCTTTGGGTTGAGCCCATTTGAAGAAAGAAAGAAAAAAAAAAAAAGGTAAGTGTGCAAGTGGGTGAACGTGAAGCATTAGGGAAAAGGGGACATAAGGAGACTTTCATTCTTCCCTTGAGGTGTGCCGTCACACTAAGTGTGTGAGAGAGAAAAGAGAAATTTGGAAGCCATCCTTTGTTGTTTGAGGTGGAGAAAATTTGTGAGAGTTGATATTTGCTTGAGTGCTTTGTTTGATTGAGAGATTTGGCTCACCTTGTGAAATTGGGTGTATTGGGATTTTGAGTATGAGAGATATTTTTATGATTAGTGATTGTAATTGTTAATTGAAGTTAGTGGATTTTATGGATGTAGACATTTAAGGTTGAACCACATTAAATATTTCTACACGAGGGGGATTTTTTCCTAACATTTTGTTCACTAAACTTGTACATCAACTCAGAGATAAGGTTGTCAAAATGAGCCAAACTTGTCGGACCGGCCCATTCACCAACAAGAAAAATGCGAGTCGAGTTTTTAAAATTGTAATCCGTTTAAATGTGAGGATTTTTGGACCGACCTGTTTAACTTGCAAGTTAAACAGATGGGACCCGTTTACCCGTGGTCCCCGCCTATTTTTTTTTATTTTTTTAAAATACATAATCATACTTATAAAGCACAATGTATGACCTATTCTTTCAAGATCCTAACACTAGTATGGCAATATACCGATTTTCTATTATTGTACTTGTCAATTTGGTTTATATTTTGGATAATATTTAAATAATTTTATGTATTTGTAGATGTGGTTTGAACATTATTTAAATTATATAATTGATTTGGTAAATTTCTTTAATAATAAATGAGTTTAAATTTTTTTTAACTTTTTGGTAAAAAAACATGAAAATGCAAAAAAAAAAAAATATATTATGCGGGCTAGCCTGTTTAGGCCTGCGAGTTTACGCGAGGAGAGTCCGGCTAATTTTTTTCAGCCTATTTAAATACAAGTAATTTTAGTCCGACCTATTTAACTCGCGCTCTATCGTAGACAGGCTTAAATGAGGCGGGCCGGCCCGTTTGAAAGCCGTACATAGAGATAATCCATAACCACTTACAAACAAGTGGATTAAATAAATTGCAACTAAAAACAGAAACTTTAATCAAAAAAAGCAACAAGAGATCAAGCTTAATTTAAATAAATCAATAAACATAATAAAATAAAATAAAGTACAAACATGGCAGAATAGACGAGGTATGTCTTATACACTACAGTGTTGAGGCATGTAATCAAGCTAAAGTTACGGTACAAAGCAAGCTAAGGCAAGTAGGGGCAAGAACGAAGAACGCCCTTAAAAGGAGCAACTCAACAATAAAGAGAAGAAGGGAAGAAAAAGTTGCACAAATTTGGCCCAAAAATGGGACGAAAATTTTTTATAAGTTAAAGCAGTAAGACATTTTTCTTACTCTATATTATTTATTAACAATTATATCAATTTTATAAATTATTATTATTTTTAAAATACTTTAATTTAAACAAATAATAATAGCTTACAAAATTAATATGACTACCATTAAGTGGCACAGAGTAAAAAAAAGGTTTCTTACTCCTTAAACAACTAAGAATCTCTCAAACAAGACTTTCACCTCGTCCATAATCACCCATTGACATTTTTACTTAAGAAACAAGTGTTGTTTGATTCGTCTTATTAATCAATCTATAAAAGCTAATTACAAAAATTTCCTCGAAGAAACAACACTGAAAACAAAGCTATGGGTCTATTACACAAAATCACTACTAGCTTATCGGATGGATCCTCAAGCTTTGAAAGCCCTACAAGTACAATGATAAAAGCACACTAAAAAGTTTTCAATATTTTAGAGTATATTTCCCAACAAAAGCTCACTTTTTCTTTCTCAAATTTATTCAAAGAGTAAAATGGATCTTTTCCTTAGTAGAAACATATTTGCAAATAATACTGTTGTCTGCCTTGTACTGGCTAATCTTATATATGTCTTGTCGTACGTAGTCGTTACGAGGTAGCACAAGGTTGTTAAATAGAAATTTTGAGGGGCTAAATTTATATTTTGAAAACAACCTGAAGCTTTAGAGTGGTTTTTAAAATTTTAAAAGGCCATCACCATTCGTGAACAAGGTGATTCTACCTCAACTGATAGGATTGAAAGAACTAACAGAGGGTGAATTGATTCTTTAAATTTAATAACAGAAAATTAAAAAATTAAAAAGTATGCAAATAAAACAGCATAAAATATGAATGTTTGAAAGTAAAATACAATAAAGTAAGTCATTACCCGCACAAAATTTGCTGTCAACTTAGCTATAACTTTTTGGACTGTTTCCATGTGGTTGTCTCTTATAGTAGATGATATGTGCAATTTGTGTTCTCTCAACGTACTTTATTTTAGCATAAATTATCAAATTATTACCCTACAAATTTTGACAAATGCAAATTAGTTCCTAAAAAGAAAATTAACTCGTCCTATGATTTTTTAATAATTTTTTAATTATTAAAATTTGATGTATTTGAGTGACTAATTTGCACTTATACTATAAGAACCAATTTGAAGTAATTTTAGAAACATTGGAAGACCATGTACAAGATAGATTAACTTTTTCAAATACTAATTTACACCTACCAAAATTTGTTAGGCTAAATCTCATGCACAGGTCGCTCATAGTAGACCGATCAATTTGTGTTCTCTAATCATACTTCATTTTGTCTGCGTGTATATAACTTAAATGTTCGATCATACATTTTGGTTAAGAACTTCAATCTAACCTAATCTCCCCAATTCCCTAACCAAAACGGCCACGGTCTATTTCAAGCTTTACCTTAATTATGACAAGGCTTTCTTCATTATCGTTTTAAACTCTGCTATCAATATTAAGAGCTTCATTATCGCCTCGATGTTTGCTGTCAAGATAAAGAGCTTAAGTTTTTGGACTGTTTCCATATAATTATCTCTGATATTAAACGGCATAATTAGTGTCCTCTCATCATATTTCATTTTATCTATTTCTATTCAATTTCAATTGTGCATTTTAGGTAATAATTTTGTATTTGATTCTTCTAAAGTGAGGATTCATTTTCTTTCAGTAAATATTTTGGGTAACAATTTTAATCTTACTAATATGTCTCCCATTTCATAACCAAAATGACCATAGGTCTATTTCAAACTCTACCTTTCGGTGAGAGACTTTCTTCATTACCTCCATAGACTTTCATGTCAATCTCAAGAGACCTAATTTTTGGACTGTTTCGATACAGTTGTCTGTAATATGAAACTCCGCAATTTATGTTCCCTCACCATACTTCATTTATGATATAAAGTTAGTACTTGAAAAATGGGAAAAGAAAAAACGAAATAAAAATGACTTATGGAACCCCTAATTAAGGGATTGGTTGATAGAGAGGTAGATATGTTTGTCACCTCCCTCAACACTTGGATCCAAATTTCGTCCATAATTCTTTAGCGTATTGGCATATATATATATATACACACACACACACTTAGTGTTAATGGTTAAAAATAAAATATAAACAACAAAAAAATTAGTTAGGTCTAGAAAGCAGAAATCGCCAACATAATAACACCACAGAAATAATACATCAATTTGTGTTCTCCCAACATACTTTATTTTAGGATAAACTATCAAATTATTACCCTACAAATTTTGGCAAATGTATATTAGTTCCTAAAAAAAAATTAACTTGTCCTATGATTTTTTAATTATTAAAATTTGATGTATTTGAGTGACTAATTTGCGCAATCTACTATAAGAACTAATTTGAAGTAATTTTAGAAACATTGGAAGATCACGTACAAGATAGACTAATTTTTTCAAAGACTAATTTACACCTGCCAAAATTTGTTAAGTTAATTTTCATGCACATGTCGCCAATAATACACTGATCAATATGTGTTCTCTAATCATACTTCATTTTGTCTGAATGTGTATAACTTGAATGTTCGATCGTACATTTTGGTTAAGAACTTCAATCGAACTTAATCTCTCCAATTCACTAACCAAAACGGCCACGGTATATTTCAAGCTTTACCTTAATTATGACAAGGCTTTCTTCATTATCGTTTTAAATTTTGCTATCAATATTAACAGCTTCATTACCGCCTCAATGTTTTCTGCCAATATTAAGAGCTTCAGTTTTTGGACCATTTCCATATAATTTTTTCTGATATTAGACTGCACAATTAGTGTCCTCTCATCATATTTCATTTTATCTATTTTTATATAATTTCAATTGGGCATTTTAGATAATACTTTTATATTTGACTCTTCTAAAGTGATGATTCATTTTTTTTTTAGTAAATATTTTGGGTAACAAGTTTAATCTTACTGATATGTCTCCCATTTCGTAACCAAAACGACAATACGCCTATTTCAAACTCTACCTTTCGGTGATAGACTTTCTTCATTACCTCCATAGACTTTCATGTCAATCTCAAGAGACCTAATTTTTGGACTGTTTCGATACAGTTGTCTGTAATATGAAACTCCGCAATTTATGTTCCCAGATATAAAGTTAGTACTTGAAAAATGGTAAAAGACAAAATGAAAATAAAATTGACTTATGGAACCCCTAATTGAGGGATTGGTTGATAGAGAGGTAGATATGTTTGTCACCTCCCTCAACACTTGGATCAAAATTTCGTCCATAATTCTCTAGCATATTGGCATATATATATATATAGACACACACACACACACTTAGTGTTACCATGGTTAAAAATAATAAAATATAAACAACAAAAAAATTAGTTAGGTCTAGAAAGCAGAAATCGCCAACACAATAACACCACATAAATAATACTTCAATTTTTGTTCTCTCAATGTACTTTATTTTAGGATAAACTATCAAATTATTACCCTACAAATTTTGGCAAATGCAGATTAGTTCCTAAAAAGAACATTAACTAGTCCTATGATTGTTTAATATTTTTTAATTGTTAAAATTTGATGTATTTGAGTGACTTATTTGCACTATATAATTTGAAGTAGTTTTAGAAACAGTGGAAGATCACGTACGAGATAGATTAATTTTTTCAAAGACTAATTTACACCTGCCAAAATTTGTAAAGTTAGTTTTCATGCACATGTCGCCTATAGTAGACTGATCAATTTGTGCTCTCTAATCATACTTCATTTTGTCTGCCTGTATATAACTTGAATGTTCAATCGTACATTTTGGGTAAGAACTTCAATCTAACTTAAGCTCTCCAATACCCTAACCAAAATGGCCAAGGTCTATTTCAAGCTTTACCTTAATTAGGACAAGGCTTCTTCATTATCGTTTTAAACTTTGCTGCCAATATTAAGAGCTTAAGTTTTTAGACCGTTTCCATATAATTATCTCTGATATTAGACTGCACAATTAGTGTCCTCTCATCAGATTTCATTTTATCTATTTCTATATAATTTCAATCGAGCATTTTAGGTAATAATTTTGTATTTGGCTCTTATAAAGTGAGGATTCATTTTTTTTAGTAAATATTTTGGGTAACAATTTTAATCTTACTAATGTCTCTCATTTCGTAACCAAAACGACCATAGGTGTATTTCAAACTCTACCTTTCGGTGATAGACTTTCTTCGTTGCCTCCATAGACTTTCATGTCAATCTCAAGAGACCTAATTTTTGGAATGTTTCGATACAGTTGTCTGTAATATGAAACTCCGCAATTTATGTTCCCTCATCATACTTCATTTATGATATAAAGTCAGTACTTGAAAATTGGGAAAAGACAAAATGAAATAAAATTGACTTATGGAACCTCTAATTGAGGGATTGGTTGATGTAGATATGTTTGTGGATTGGTTGATGTAGATATGTTTGTCACCTCCCTCAACACTTGGATCCAAATTTCGTCCCTAATTCTTTAGTGTATTGGCATATATATATATATATATATATATAGACACACACACACTTAGTGTTACCATGGTTAAAAATAATAAAATATAAACAACAAAAAAATTAGTTGGGTCTACAAAGCAGAAATCGCCAACATAATAACAGCACATAAATAATACATCAAATATAAGATAAAATATAAATATAGTAAGAGATTATATGATAACTGAGAGGTGTAAAAACGCCAAGGCAATTTGTGCCACCTATGAGAGTTCACAGTTTAGTGACCGGAGCAGAAGTTCTTGACACACTACTTTTAGGATACAATAGTCTTAGTCATATATAATTTCATCTCATAATTCTTGCACAAAAAAATGAAACAAGGTTTTCTGGCTCCAAAGTCGACACACTTGTCTACCAAATAATACAGGCAATATTTTATATTTTTATACATTTTTTTGTGTGCTTTCTTATATATTTCTTATACCATTTACAATAAAACAATAAACACAAAATAGAAACATGGCAGAATAGAGAATAGACGAGGTATGTGTTAAAGCGTTCAGGCATGTAATCAAGCTAAAGCTATGGTACAAAGCAAGCTAAGGCAAGTAGAAGCAAGGACGAAAAAATACCCTTGACAAGGGTCAAGGAGCAATTCAACTATAAAGGGAAGAAGGGAAGAAAAATTTGCAAAAGTTCAGCTCAAAAATGGCACTCTGACATTTTTACTTAGCAACAAGTGTTATTGAATTCATCTTATCTCACAAAAGCTAACTATAAAAATTGAGTGATGCTATTAATCACAAAAGAATGTTTTATGAATTCACGAATTTACATATTGACAGTTACTTTTTTTATCTCAGCTAATTACAATAAATCAGGAGAAGAAAAAAAGATAAAGTAATAGACAAATCGAAAGATAAATCTTGTTTCGTACGTCATTTAACGAAAATCATTTCGTAAGAAATAGTGTTTTCCATAAAAATTTCCCCCAAGAACACTCAAAACAAAGCTATGGGTCTGCAAACATCAGCTAGATTCTCAAGCTTTAAAAGCCTTACAAGTACAATGATAAAAGCACACTAAAAAAAACCGCAAAAAAAAAGAAGCACACTAAAAAAAACTTTGAAAGAGTAGAATGATTCCTTTCCTTTGCTTGGTAGAAACTTATTTCCAAATGATACTGTTGTCAGCCTTGTACAGGCTAATCTTATCTATATAGTCGTATATAGTCATTACAAGCTAGCACAAGGTTGTTAAATACAAATTTTAAGGGGTTTATACGAAGAAATAAAAAAAAAACTAAAACTTAGGAATGGTTTTTAAAATATTGAGTAAATAACTATAAACCTACCCCCTTAAGGTTTTTTAACATGATACAAAATTTAATTCTTGTCTAAAATCTATACTCCACTCCATTTGACCGAATTGACTAACTATATTTTAAAACTGTTAATTATTTTTAATTTTTTAAAAACATTTAATATAAATATCAAATTACTTTAATGTAAATTTAGTCATTAAAGTCATTATAGTAAAACTATCAACCAACAAACTTGTTATTTAACTAACACTGATTTCAGTCTTTTATAGTTTAGTCATATATGAGCAAGAAACTTGTGCCATCCGTAAGCATTCTTTATAGAATTAATTATTGTGTTATTAATTTTGAATGGAACTTAAAAAGGAAAATATAGATACTACATTATTGATTAGCATATGTTATTCAATATTTGTCTTCCCAAAAGTATAAAACATATGATAGCTTGAAAAAAAGGTTGGACCAGTATTTATAAGCAATATTTTCAAAATCTTATTGTTCTTACTTTTTTTGTTTTTTGACTAGGAATAGTTGTGAGACTAACCTTTCGGGCCAAGAGTGATGGTTAGGTAAAGCCCTTCCCAAAGTTGTAACTCCAAAAATCGAACCCCTGACGTTGCAGGTAAAGCCCTCTCCAAAGTAGTGATTCCAAGATTTGAACCCTTGACATTACAGGTAAAGTTCCCTTAGAGTCGTAGTCCACTACAATTGAGAATGTGAGATCAGATCTTTCTGCCCTTTAGTGTTTGAAAATTAAGTTGATAACACCTCTTTTATAACTCAACTGCACTAACTTTAGTCTTCTATAATTTAACCATATATTTAAACATATTAAATAACTTTGCCTAATGATGTTTTCCTTTTATTGTTTTAAAATTTATTTAACTCTTTTTCATTCTCAACATTAAGTTTAATTTTCTTCTAGTATAATGTGAATTGAAGGAAAATAGGACTTACAAATATCTTAATGATGGATCATGAAATTGAAAATACATATAATTATTTCTATAGCATGGTCATGCATTATTTGATTTGTGTGTTAGTGAAGTATGGTAGTATATTCCATTATACTTGTATATTTTTTTTCCATGAAAATTATAAGTTTATTTAAAAATTACTACGACTTATATATAGGAGAAAACATGAAGTTTGAATTTAGCAATAGGATAATTGATGGGATTATAAAAGTTTAAAAAATATTAGATAAATTATACTTCCCCATTTTGAGGTTTCCTAATATAATATTAAACTCAACTTATAATGTTAACTATGATTAGTTTATTTTGGTACATAGCTATGATTAGTTTTAAAGTTAGAAGGAATAATTTGTTAGCAAATTTATATGAAAGTTAGTTAATTTAGTCAAATAGGGTGGAGTGTAAATTTTAGGCCAAATTTGAATTTAGTATTATGTAAGATAACCTCAAAGAGTGAAATGTAATTTATCCTAAAATCTTAAAAAATTGGGAGGCTATTGCCCCATGCACAAGGTAGTTCTACCCTTGTTATGATTTAATAACTTTTTGTTTCGAATTTGGCTCTTTAAAAGTGAGGGATGTACTTTAAAAATTAAAGTATAATATTTATAACCATTAATTTTAAAATTTAATAAAATACAAGTATATAGATAAAAAAATTATGAATTTATTAAAATCCTCTTAATTGATTTTTTCATCTATGGTTGTTTACTTACACTTTATTTTTCATAGTGCATCCCACTTTATATGATCCAAATCCGCTTGCCCAATCTGTTTCTCAAGTCATCTCATCTCGCGTTTCCAATGGTTTCACAATTAACTTCTGATTCTGAGCTACGCATGCAGAAATCCCCATTAGGTTCCTGATCTCTTGCTCCCTTAACCTCATATAGGCAAAGAACACAGCATAATGGAACTGCAAAATAGGCAAAATAGAGCACCTTAGTATTGAATGAGACCAACCCTAGACAAAGAATTAAACCATTACATTGAAGGCAAACAATTTCCTTTCGGCGCTATGACACTCCCAATTTTTTTTTCCGGCTTGCAAAGAATGATCCAGTAGCCATTACTAAATTAATTCTCTACTTGAACCAGAAATAATGATACTCAGAACAGTCAAATATAAACCTGTTGCTCAAAGGCCAAGCAAAGCCTCTTCACCTCCTCCTGATAGAATGCCTTGCCAAGCATCTGGCTCTCTCCATTTGATAGTAAAACTATCAGCCAACGGATTTGTACTTCAATTGACATTGGCTTCAGTCTTTCATAATTTAGTCATATATACTAGCAAGTAACCTGGGCCTTGCATAAGCATTCTTTATAGAATTAATTGTGTTACTGATTTTGAATTAAACTTAAAAAGAAAACATAAAGACTAAACTATTGATCTTGCATAAGTAATTCAATTTTTTTGTTCCTAGAAGTACAAAACATATGACGGCTTGAAACAAATAGATAAGTTGGACTAGTCTTTATAAGAGATCTTTCCAAAAATCTGATTGTTTTAATGTTATAAGTTGGACTAGTCTTTGTAGGTTGACTTGCTCACAAATACCGTGCCTAAGACTTGGATTCTGTGGCAGCAATCAGCTTAGTACTAATAAGATATTCTTTAAAATCTTCATCTCTTATGGCCCAAACTAAGTAAGTATATATCCTCATTATGAAGTTCATATTGACAGAGTAAATCAGTAAATACAACTACAGAGCAAACAGAAAAGTCAAGTGCACATACGTGATATATTCGTTGACAAGGGTCCTGTGGCTTGGCATAACATGTGCTTATAATCATCAACCAGCTTAAGAGTACATTTCTCGACAACCGTCGTTGTATGCAATGGAGAAGGCTCTGCAGTAAGTAACTCATCACTCATCAGTATAAATTAATGATTTAAACTATTTTATAAAATAGAAGATTAAGAAACTAAAACAGATAAGAATACAATGAATAGGAATCTCAAAACCCAGATCTGACGGTTCCATTATTCAAGTTTATTACATGAGACATCAACTTACCTTCCTTCACCAGGAAGAACAGGCAAGAAGTACAAGTTTTCAACGAGTAGACACCCTTGAATTAATATAGAAAAAACAATCATATCTATTATTTATTGTCTCAAGAACTAACAGAATAAAGAAAATAAATTCTTCTAAGTTTTTAAATCTTCATTCAACAAAGAAAATTGAACAAAACCCATAGTAATAACAGTTCAAAGTTTCAGAAAAATATGACAACAAAATATACTAGATCTCACTGAGGTCTGCAATCTTAAAATAGTCTCAGGAAGCTAATATCCTAAATATCAGAGGAATAATATGCCACATAAATAACTTTTTCCTGTAAGGACTGTGCCATAAAAATGCAACATAGAATCCATCCAACATTCAGCCAAACTCAACCTCTACCAAGAATACACAAAAACGCTTATTATCACATAAAAAGAAAAAAAAAACCCAGAAATTATATGTTTTTATGACTTTCAAGTGCTTGATTTGGTTACATATCCTTCTGAAATTTTTGAGAAGAATTTCTATGGCATTTCTTTTTTCAAATGTACACACACATGAAACAAACACCGTAACTTTCCTATAAGCATAACTAAGCAGGCACTTTCAGGATAACATCGTTACGCAGTTTAAACATCCAAAACTTATGGAAACACAATAATCATTGTCAGTCTAATACGACCAAAGAATCCCAGATTTCTTCTTCGCAAAATACAGTCTAATACCATAAGAATAATAATAAATGATGGTCCTATTGAACTTTAACCCACTCCAATTCCAATTAAGAGGAATCATCTCAAAGAGGGCCCAAATAAAAATTCAGTTTGTTCCATCACGCAGTCCGTGAATTTCAAAATAGAATGGATCAAAAGCTAAAATGGAATCTGAAAACGCACCATTTTGCAGGTAAGGGCGTTACTCGGTGGCGGAAAGGTGCATCTTGATGTCGTCGAGGGTTTCACATTGGCACAAATTGTTGTAATCGGCGGTGGTCAGCAAGCCGGCACGGTGGCCCCGCACGATGGCCTCCAGGTATCCGCCATGGACGTTGAAGGTAAGAGCTTCAAAGCATACATTTCGTGATCACAGGATCTACAATGAAAATCTGAATTGAATTGCGGAAATCGAAAGAGAAATCTAAAGAAAGGAAAATCTGGAGAAGAAATGAAGGAGGGGGATTCAGAAGAAGAAGCTCCCCTTCGAGAAATTGAAGAAAGAACATATGGAATTTTTTTTTCTTAATAAGATAGATAATATTGTAAAAAGGTTTAAGAAAAAAATATAAAAAAAAATGCGCTAAAGGTACAAACTTGAATATTGTATATAAATATTTACTAATTTACGTGAAAACTTTTTTTTTATCAACAATTTACATGAAACATTTAATATGATATTGTACAAGTTTAAAAATATATTTAATCATGTACAAAAATAATTGTAAGATATGTATATGTGTAATATGAGATGTCCAACATAAATTACAAATCAAATCATATATTTTACTTTATAGAAGTATGTGTGAGAAATATAAGTGTAATTAAAGAAGAATTATAATAAAATAAATAAATATTATGTTATAAACAACATGAGTGAATCTGGAGAGTTAGATTTGTAAAAATAATTAAACGTTAAAACATCAATTCATATAGCATTTTAAAATGATCATGGCTTTTCAAAAAAAAAAATGATCATGTGACTTGGATTAAAAATGATGTTATATTAATATAAAAACCATCTATAGATAATTTGATTTTTAATCTTAATTGTTTTTACAAAGTTAAACATATTTCAATTTAAAGAAGTGTCACCTACAAATGATTATATTCTTAGTTGTATGCTAAACAAATTACAATAAGACATTTGTTTATGAACAAAAATTTAGAGTGAAGGGAGGTTGCATCAGTCTAAGGTCAATGCATATTACACATTTTAATAATGACTTATAATAATACTTACAGATTGTCTATTAACGAGGGATTACTATCCAATCCTCCCAATTATATCTATATATGCTCATTGGCAGGTTAAAATAAGATATCAACTTTAAAGAGTATGTTTAGATAATTTATATAAAATTAGCTTTGAGGAGAATGTTACGGTTTTAAACTTGAGAGAGAGGTGAATTGAGTTTATAAAAAATTGAGTAAACCTCTAATTTAATTTTTTAAAAATTGTGTTGATATCACTTTAGTGATTCAAAAAATGTTAACATCAATTTAATTTTGAATCGTAAAATGTGACATCAAAATTATTTTTTTGGGTACGAATAAGGACTAAATTAATATAATTTCTATAATTGAGAAATTAAATTGATGTTAATTTTATACAATTGAGGGACTCAATTGATGACATTTTTTAATGATTTAGAAACTAATTTCAATTTTTTTGGAGGATAAAAATGATATTACTTTCTATAATTTAATAACTAAATTGATATCGACATTCTTTAAAGGACCAAAGTGTGTCGATACAATATTTGGAGTTCACAAATATCTTGAAGAATGATTGTTATTGAAGCTATTAAAACTTAAGGTTGAGTGGATAAATAATGATAAATATTCCCACACAAGTTTTCCAGTAAAGCAATAAGCTGGATGAAAAAATTTAAGATTGCACAAGAATAATAAAACGCTGAAAATGAAGAGATAAGGGATAAAGAAATTGCAAACAACAATTTATTCTAATTCAGCCACTTTTTGTGATATACATCCAATCTCCAAGCTTCCACTTGAGATTTCTCCAATAGGTGCTTGAAACTTTTTACGAATTCAAAGCACTCTCCCACACTCTTGGGATACCTCATTCTTACACTATGTTTGGATAACTGGTAATGAGTAGAATGGAAAGAGAATAAGAGAAAGTGGAACAAGTTCCTTTGTTTGGGAGTTTAAAAATAAATAAGAAAGAAAAAGAACTCAAAAGGAACTATTATCCCTCTCTTCCTCTCAAAGACTCAATTTTTGTTTCCCTATAAATTAGGATGGATTGGAGAGAACTAAAAATTTTTATAGGTCAATAATAAGTATTTTATATCTTTACCCATCATATTAAGTATCTTTGTTTATTTTATAATAAATTAAAATGACTACTAAGAAAGTTAAAAATTATAATAATTTCGTTCCATTCCTTTATAATGGAACTCTCAAATAAAGGTAATAGAGTTTCGTTTTGTGTCCTTATTAATCTTCCAAATAAAGGGAAAAGTAGCTTTATTCCATCCTTTCTCTTCCGTTTTGAATTCATCCTCATTTGTTTCATTTTTTTACATTAATGGAAAAAAATAATAATCTAAACACAAGCGGTTTGAGCCTCTCTTACAAGGGATATCTCACCTCTAATCTAACTAGAGGGATACTTCACCCTCACAAAGTATTTACAAGATATAAAAGAAGGTAAACTCTCTAAAAGTAGATAATACAACTTGAAACTTGATTGGATACTCTTGAATATCTCAAATAATGCCCAAAAACAGAGTAAGATCACTAGGAAGGATTAATACAATAATTAATGATTGTACAAAAGTTGTTGGATGTTCAAAAGTATGCAATAACTTTTATAAGGTTTGTGTTTATAGTCCATTCACAAATCGAGACATTGGAAGTAGTTAGGGTATGCATTTAATACAAACTAACCATTTCTTTTGTCTCTTGACTCGTGCAATAATCGATTATTTTGTAAGAATAATCAATTATTTGATGCAATAATCAATTATAGTAATTCAATAATAGATTATGTGAAATTATGAGTTTTTGTCAAGAACTGAATAATTGATTATCCATTTAGTATAATCAATTATTTAAGTTTCAAAAGTTTTTCAGATAAAACATAACTGATTACACAAGGGGTAATAATATGTTATTGATTAGTTATGTTTCAGATAGGCAACATAATTGATTGTGTTAAGCATAATTGATTATTTGATACCCCGTAACCAAATATTACAATTTTATCATGAATAATTGATTATTGCATCCAAATTTCAAATTTTGATGTGAAAAAGACTTTGAATGAAGCACAAGTCAATACACAACTATCAGCACCCAATTTTATTTAGACTAATAAATTAAAAAAATACAAAAATAAAAATAAAAAATAAAAAATTAACTTAGTCCAATGCTCCAATACCTTTGAAGACCCAACTAACTTAATCTCTTTTTTTTTTTTTTGTTTACATGCAGGGCAGAAAGGCCCAAAGAAAAGAAGAAATTACTGAGCACAAAGTCTGGGGTTAGAAACCCCATAGAATCACTTAAGAGAACATAATGCAGAGACCTAGAACATTGATCCCAAAGAGTGTATATCTACTCCTGTTGAGTACTCATCGCTGTCAAACCATCAGTTGCCTTGTTACCTTCTCTATATATATGACCAATCTGAACAATCCAATTCCATGACAGCAAGTTGCATATTTTGCTTATAATACATTTGATATCTCTGTTACTCTCGTCTTGGCTCTAAATAAGGGATATCATTGCTTGCGAATCAGCTTCAAGTCGAACATGTCTGTAGCCTTTATCCCATGCTAACTTTAAACCCTCCATCATTCCCTAAGCTTGAGTAACAATGGCATCAGCGCTTGGCCTAGTCTCCTAGTGAAACCACAAAGCCATTCGCTCAAATGGTTTCTGATTAGGCCACCACAGCCTGCAATTTGATTTCCATTGTCCATTCTTGATGCCCCATTAGTGTTGAGCTTAATAAAATCTTCTGGTGGCGGGATCCAACGAACCTCTAAACGCTGATAACCTGCAGTCAGATTTGAAATTGCAGACTGATTATCAGTTAGCATATACCTATTATAATAGTAGTCTAATAAGTTCAGTTCAATAAAGTTTAAGCCCAAATCTCTTAAAAAAAGAAGGAAATTTTTTTAAATAATCTGAATAAAATTTGAAATTTAAATTTAAATTTGATGTATGGGGAATTAATGTCCATAGATCTACTGCTAGAGTTTCTTTGGACTATAAATAAACACACTGCACATAAGAGAAAGGCAGACGATAAAGAGACACCAGGGCAAGCATCGAAAAGAAGGGATAACCTTCGTACAAGAGGAATTCTCAAATCTTGTCAATTTTGCAGACTGGATTGAAGGTATACCCGCCAAACTCCTCTGTGCTTCTCACCAAATAAGAATCAACATCACGTTTTTCATTTTCTGCTTTTGCTGTGTGTTGATCTGAAATGGCCACATCAAAGGTGGAGGAGTTGGTACGCTACCCCACTTGGTCCTACGGCCTAAATGATCAATAGTCACTTCAAACTATTTCACCTGCGTATGACTGGAGTCCCCCTTCGCCACTGCACTTGACCCGCCTCCAAGGTCCTCCTCCCATACTTGGTTATCACAGTCATAAATTATACACAGGATGCTTGGTGCCTCACCTTTGCAAGGAACTAAGCAATCCCAATGTGGCTTATGGGTGGGACCTTCGTAATATTAAGTATTCCTAGTTGAGTCTTCGTTTGAGTCTATATGGAGTGACTTTTCATGCCTTAAATCTATGTAACTTTGTTTTGTTTAATTCCTTCTTATTATATGTAGTTATTAACTTTATTTTTCTTTTATCATGCCACTTTCGAAATTGTTCATTTACTTCATTTTTTAAACTTAGGAATTGATTCTCTTTTATTGTCTTATATATATATATATATATATTGCCATGAGATCTGACAAGAGAAAAAAAATACAATTTGAAACTATTATATGATAATGAATAGACTTTGTGAATATGTTTGTGGTTATTATATAGTGGCTTTAGTGTTAAACATCCAAGCATCAGTTTCGTATTTTATTTGATTCTCATTGAATGTCATTGTTTTCTTTTCTTTTCCTTTATTTTATGTTTTGTTCCGTTAACTGCTAGTATTGCTTGAATTTATCATTTATGTTTAAAGGTTAAATTTTTATTGTAGATGCACTTTAACTTCACTTGCTCTATTTTAGTTTGATATTATCTTTTTAGATTTTGTTCAAAATGAAATAAACAAACAAAAACCATTTTCTTATTTAAAATTTTTTATTAAAAGCTTCCTGTAATATCACCAAAACATAAAACATGTTTATGCTTTCATTATGATTGTGAATATATTATCTATTTGATCTATGTATTAAGAAGGCCTATTAGAATTCTAAAAAAGGTCCAAGTCATATAATAAAAATTAGTTTAGGATAATAATTAAATATAACTAATTATGATTAAGATTTGGAATTAGGCTCTAAAAATTCTAAAACCCTAAGAACTTAGATACGCCCAACCCAAATTAAATTAGTTATATGACCCAACAGCCTAAAACTTTAAGCTTATAGTCAAGCCTAACCAAAATAACCGCAAAGCCCATAAATTCAATCCAAAAAGCTAGCCTAGAAACAAGACAAGGACCTTGTCTTAGGGAAAAAAGAAGCAAAGTGAGGTAAGTAAGGTATATGCTAGGAATAAACCTAGACTTTAATTAGTAAGTAGATAAATAGGTTTTCTTACAAAAGAAAAAGAGCTCACATGAAGGAGACAAGGAATCTCCTTATGAAACTAAAGTAAAAAAGAAAGGAATAATGGAAAAGAAAAGAATCTTTAAAAAAGTAAATTCCTTAATCAAGCAAGTTATCTAAACTCAACTAAGATAAGAAAACCATTAATTAACAAAAGACAAAATAGCAAAGTCTTGTAAAACAAGCATAAACACGTGAGAACCCAAACAAAAAGAAGGAATCAAAGTTGTAAAGGTAAAGAATATACCCTAAAATATACTAAACATATTAATGAAAAGAAGACAAAGAGAATAGACTTGCGTAGGCAAGCCATACACGTGGGATTCTTCAAGAGGTAGGCTAGAAAATTCTTCTTAAGTCAAAATAAGACTCATAATTAAAAGTAATGATAATTAGCTTACTAGGAAGTAAAGAATCTAGTTAGGAATTAAGGAAAAATTAAAAAGTAACTAGTCAATCCTAAGTTAACTAAAAGAATCTAGTCAAAAAAGTAACTAAACTAATCTCACCTATTTACTTTATTTAACTAAGTTATCATGAAACATAGGATAAGGACTACTTGGAGATACTTGATTGGCTAGAAAGAACATCATGAATAAGCCAAATAAGTCTAAAAGCACATGTCAAACTTACATGGCTAACATTCAAGCCCATCCCAAGCCAAGGATAACTTGTAGATATTTGTCACTCATGCAAGATCTTGCAACCAAATAAAAAGATACATACTTGGCCAAGGGGCAAGTATCACATGGCCAAGCATGTAGGGAGAAACTAAGGTGACATAAGCAAATGGTCATCTAATGAAACTAGTTAACCTTATGTGTCTAGTAAAGAAACCAAATGATTAACTTAGTTGTTCATCTTAACTAAGTAATGATTAGATAGAAAATTTAGAGGCCAAATGGCATTACCCTAGCCAATCATGCAATTGAACACATGGTCATATCTCACTTAGCAAGTCAATAGAAGAACCTAGAGGAGAAGCTAGACTTACACGGCCATGCATTCCAAAGCATAAATAAATTAAGTTATCAAGTCAAAGGACACTTGAAATAACTTGCATGGATAAGTAAAGATAGTCATCATGACTACTTAGCCACAAAGGGATAGAAATCCCCAAAGGCTTGCACGGCCAATTAATGCAAGAAAACAAGATGACATAATTTAATCTAAAACCAATGACTTTAGTTAGGGTTATGTATCTTGAAATGAAACTAGATACACTAACTAAGTTACAAACCCTAACTAAGCAATTATAACCATTAAGATAAGGTGCCATATGGCTTAACCCCAGTCAAAATGAGAATTCAATTGCATGTCTCTAGTCAAAAGCAATCCCACTTGGCAAGATGCACTCATCCACAGCACACCCACACTCACTCTCACTTATTCCCACGGCCATGCACCCACACACAGTCACCTTAATCTATAAATAGTTAGTTCCATGCATCTCATGCACACACCTACTTGAAACCTAGCCAAAATTCTGCCCAAGTGAAACAAGGTCTCTTTGTGAACTCTCAAGGAAAACATATTCAAGACTTAAGCAAGACTATGTAGGGAGTGATAACTCTTCTCTGTCACTCTTATTTAAGATGTTTCTATTGTATTTTGATAATGATTTACTCTTTAAATTCATGATTCATTCTTTTACTCCTTTTCTTTTAAATTTTTATGACACTCATGTTGAGAGCAAAACCATAGAATGTGTGATTTAACAAGACTATGCTTATTACCAATATGTTTTAAGAATGATCCTTACAGGGGTGATCTCACCAAAGCTTGGATATGATCCTCAAGGAGGTGATCCCACATAATTAAGACCACTTCGGTAGTAATGGCGAAGGGACGCCCTTGCAAGCAGAAAGAAATCTATTCATATGTTTAAGAATCACGTTATGATGCTTTCATGAAGACGATTGGTACTAAGGCATAAATGATTAATGAAACTTGCTAAATGAGAGTTTATATTAAAGAGAAGACATTTTCTGTATGTATAACACAGCTGAAAACATTATAGTTCTAAAGTTAAATGTTATTATTCTCTACTGAGATTATATGTCACCATTTGTTTCTAGTGTTTTCAGATTAAGAAAGATATCTTTCCTCCAAATTTTGGTGGAAATACAACACTTATGGGTGGATATATCAAATGTGGGAGCCGTGAAAGCCAACAAAAGCGTTAGGATTGTCCAAAAATGACAATCAAGATCCCTAGTAGAGTTAGGATTGTAATGTAACTATGTAAACTTATGTTAAGTCACCTATTTGAAGGGGTTTGTGAAATAGTTAACTAGCACCCCTTATTTTGGTTGAAAAATAGTTAACTAGGTGACTTGTAACCTTAGCCTTAATGGGAATTGACACTTTATGATTTTGTATCAATTAACTCATCAATAATCCTATTTTGGGGTATTATTTGGAGATTCCATCACCTAACTTCTCCCCTTTATTATGTTTCTTGCACACAAATATGCAATGGAAGAATATTAATTAACTAAATCTAATGTCAAATTAAATCCAAAATTAAAGAAAAAATCCAAAATGAAGTAATTGGAAATTGTACCTAATTTTAAATATTTACTTAATACTAATTAACTACCTAAAAATTATATCCTTGTTTGACCAATTTTCTTCGCTTTTATTTTTTTAATTTCTTCCCCATCCTCTTTCTCTAATAACTCCCAGATATACAATTCTAACATAATATTCACTTTAACTAATTTTCTAATTTGTCCAATCTCTTTCCTTCTATTTTCTTTAATTTTTCCTAATATCAATTAATTTTCTAATTTGTCTATTCCCATTCTTTCCATCTTCTTTAATTTTTCCTAACTTTAACTAATTTATAGTTTGCTCATTCACATTCCTTCCATTTTCTTTAATTTTTCCTAACTAGTAACATTATGACAAATCCTTACACCAAATTTAAGACCAATTTTCCCACCAAAATTTGACCGAGTTTTAGAATAAATTTTAAAATAAATTTCACACTAAATAAAATACCATAAACACACGAAATCAGATACCATAATCAAACACCAAACACATATACAAATTTATTCTATAATCAGTAACCAAACTCGCCAAATAAATTCATAAAATCTCAACCATGCTATTCGTCAAGATTACACAAAAATAGCGGGAAAACTAACCTTTCAAGAGCTTTGCCAGGGAGCCTCGTCAGCTGCAGCAGCAACCAACGGCCACAGGACCTCCCTTCGTCGATGGTGGTGATGGCACTTCGAGTGCCCCGCTACGAACAATGTATGACGACCACAAAGGAAGGATAGGGGACCTCTGTCAATGATGGAGGAGTTGGGAGGAGGAGGGAGCACAAAGGAAAAGGTGGGAGGTGGGGGAGGAGGTGTAAGGGGCTAGGGCTAAGGGAAAAAGAAAATGGAGGAAGTAGAAGAAAGGGAAAGGAAAAACGGGAAGTGAGAAGCTACGTTTCAATAAATTTCTTAGAGACAGAAAAAATTCGTCTCTAATTCTGTCTCTACAGCTTTTTTAATTTTGCACTCAATCAGAGTCGGAATAATTTATACGTCTCTGATGCTTTTTTTTATTCCACTGAGGCATGATATTTTTTTTATATTCCACTGAGGGACTATTCCATCTCTAATAGTTTTTTTTTAAGATTACACTGAGACAGACCACTGAGGGACTATTCCATCTCTAATAGTTTTTTTTCTAAGATTACACTAAGACAGTTATACTATCTCTAGGACTTTTTTTTTATTTCCACTGTCACAATCAAGGACAGATTTTTCCGTCTCTAGTTTTTTTTTTCAAAATCTAATCAAACACAGATTAGATTTCGTGTCTAATATTTTATTATCCTAAGATGTTAATTATATTTTTTTAAAAAAAAATATTGTTGGACACGGAGTCAAAGACAAAATTTGTCAAAGACAGCAAATATTTGTCTCTGATTCCATCTCTAAAAATTACAAAACTCATTTCATGGCAAGGTCATGTTTTGTCTGTCTATTAAAAAATTCTATCTCCAAATAGCTTCTTTTTAGTAGTGATGGGCAAGTTTTTATCCATATGTGGACATTGTTTTGGACCAGTAAGGCATAGGGCTTGGCCTTGTAAAACACCTACAATCCATGACTTGACCATGTCTAGGACAAAAAAATTGTAAAAATCCAAATTGATTAGAAAACTCTTAAAGGGATTTAAAGATAGGGTTTCCAAGGCTCCTAAAAGGGCTTATATATAAGGCTTACTACATCAAAGACATGGTGTTCTATAATATTTCGATAAATCAAAGCAACAAAAGGAGAGAAGAGGAGAGAAAACTAGAAGATTGAAAAATCAAACCACTTTGCAAACACCTAACACAAGACCTCATCAAATTCTTTTCCTTTCTTTGTTTTGGGTTGATTCAATTTGTTACTTTTTCTGTTTGATCCTTGTGAATTCGTTTACCATCATGAGAGGCTATATACTTGTCTTTCTTCTAGGGTTAAGGATCTAGCCCATGTGTGATGTTATGATTGGTCGTTAATTCTTTTCTTAATTAATGGAAGACTATTACTTTTTATATCAATTTTAGTATGCTTGGTGCTTGCTACATGTTGGTGCCTATGTTTGCATGATATAACATATTGAATGAATGATTTAAAGATGACCTAAAATAACTGAACCTAGAAATTTTGACCTAGAGATAGGCTTAATCATTTGAGGAGCTAATTGAATTATCACATAGATTAATGAGTTTCAATTAACTTAGTGCCATGAAAATAGGTATTATTTAATTCTAACACGTTTATTATATCTTGAAAGAGAACATTAAACAATTTATGATAACTCATCTTCAAAAGCATGATCATTCATTATTAAGAGAGTTTTGATTTTTGTCATAATAAGTTAACTTGGAGAAACCCCTAATCTTAGAGCTTTAATCCATTGGAAGTTGATTTATTGATTTTGATTGCTTTATTTAGCCATTAGTTTCGCTATTTAATCTTTTTATTTGAATTCAACAATTGTTTTTGGTCATCTAGATAATTAAGGTTACGAAAGTTCAATATTAAACACGATCCTCATGGGAACAATAACTTATTGTATTACTTGAATGATCCAGGCACTTTCAGTAGTCAACATCTGCCACTGAACCCAGGGATCACATGAATTAATCATGTTCGTAGATGCAGGAAGCCAACCAGCAACTTCTATGCAACATGACAAGAGCCAAAAATGATGATAACCTACAATCTACTATAACAGGAGAATGATAACGATAGTCAAAATAAGCCAAGTCAAACCAAAATAAGAAAGAAACTATGACATGTTGAGCCTTAACGTGCCTCTTGTTACCTTTAGATTTGTTTATCTTCTCATTTAATGAGAGGTCAACCCTTAAATCAAGGTGACAACAAGGAAGAGTCCTTGATGTTACGTTCCAACTTGCACAATTTTTTTAAAGCATATGCAAATATTCCATATAGAAAGAGTTAGCTTCATTTATAGTCATATATAGGGACTTTGAACAATGATTTTGGGTATTGCTTTCCTAAAGAAATTTGATTGTTAATTGCTGTAGATTCACAAATAAATTATGTTTGAATTGCAATATTCTAACTACAATTACATTTATATATTAGATTTTATGTACCTATATATATAATGTATTAAGGTAAGCTGCTCTAAGTCATATAACACCATGTCATCTAATGTCCTGGCGTGGCTTCTTTCAAGCCATTTAACATCATGTCATGTTATGTGCTAACGTAACCTCTTCCAAAGATTTCTGCAAGACATGTAATGCCATCATATAGCACCACATTATCTTATTTACTGACCACATAATGCTATGTGCTGACATGACCTCCTCCAAAGAAGAGATTATACCAATGAAAACATGATACATGTCACAAAACAATATCTGTCATTATATCAAATTTAATTATAATAAAGTAAACTTTCTTTTTAGTAATCTAAAAATACAAGTATCATCATTTTAGTCCTCCAAAAAGTTTTGATATCAATTTAGTTCCTAAATTATCGAAAGTGACATTAAAATCGTTCTTTTCTATATAGATAGGGACTAAGTTGATAAAATTTCTATAATTGAGAAACTAAATTGAAATCAATTTTGTATAATTGAAGGATTAAATTGATGACATTTTTCAATAATTGAGGGAACAATTTTGTACATAATTTAGGAACTAAGTTAATGTCAAACTTAAAATCTTTGGATAAGCAAAGTGATGCAGCGGGTTAGTGTGAACAAAGGCTAACACTTAACTAAGCCTTTAAAATAAACAAGCAAATCTATACTTGATAGAAAAGAATATAATTTTATTGATAAATTTCCAAAAACTCCATTCTAAACTTCATAAAAACAAGGGTATTTATAACTCAAGAGTAGTAATCCTAATCAAATACGAAATCCTAATCAAATAGAAATCCTAAAAATAAATAACTAATCAAAGATAAAATCCTTAAAAATAAGAAAAGATAAAATCTTAAAGATAACAAAACATCTCGATATTCCTAATTATCATAAAATTCCTAAATTATCTAAATAATATATAAAGATAAATTCCTAAATTATTATAATTAAAATTAACATCAATTATCCTATACCACGATGATGCTTTAAAAATTTTGTTGCTAGACGTCCCATATCATTTGTCCTCCATTTGAAAAAAAAACTCGTCCTCGAATTTACTAGAATATTAGAAGAATAATATGGGTAAATATCCACTACATTAAATGTTTTGAAAATTCTCATAGTATTTGGTAAATCCAAAATATAGGCATTATCAATAATCTTCTTCAAAGCCTTACTTTCCTTTGGATTCATCATGTAATGAGGCAAGCTTGACAAACTTTCACTAGAAATTAGATCAATATGGTACTGAATTTCCCTCATCAGAGGCAAACTGTCAAGCAAATGTTCTTGTATCACCTCATTAAATTCTGATAGTAATGGCTTGAATGCTTTTAGAAGTTCTACCTTCTATTCCCTTTCAACCAACAACACCTCTTACTTTCCAGCTATCTTATCCTCATTATATAGATCATAGGTGTAGGGATATCCTGAACTAACTCATTCTTGTCACTCGATGTTTTGTAATCATCTCCACTGTAATTTCTATATGAACAATCCAATTGGTTTGTCTCCTATAATATCAATTCAGCCTCCAAAGTAATATTAATTCAGCCTCCAGAGTAATATTTTGTGCCTTAAACAATCTCCGCTCTATATATTCATGTACAGATTTATGCCCTTGATGGCATCTTTAGTACTACTAGATTAAAATATGCTCATAATTAAAAGGAAGAAATTTGTCCTGCAATAATTGCTTTATTCTAAACCAGGTTTTGACATGTGCTTTCCTTCACATTACCTCCTGGATTGCAACCGTTCCCACTATGCATAACCTCCACCCTTTAATCTACATGCAACAAGACTCACCCTCTTATCCTCTGAGATCTCTATGTGCTCAAAGAATCAATCAACTTCTCCAATCTAATCCAAAAATTCTTTAATATTTAAACTCCCATTAAAGGAAGAGATGTCTACCTTTAATTGGAATTCATGGGCATCTCAATCACCATAACCATTCCTCCCATATCCAATATTCCTCCTTGGTCCCATCATGTAATCATCCTCTTCATCAAACTCCTCCATGTAAACATGATATCTATGTTCAAATATAGAAATTGGTCTATCAAAAGGTTGCCCACAGATAGCATCATATCAAGGATGTGGCCTATCATCATTCCAGTTTTTGTTAGCATCTGAAGCTAGAGCATCTTGCTAATTTACAATTTCTTCAAAGCATTTTTATAAACGTTGGAATCTGAGATCCACTTGTTGCTTGAAAGCCCTCACTGCCACCCCAAGATCTTGCACTGTAGATCATGAGGCCTCAACCCTTTGATTTTCGTCATAAGGACAGTTGCCTCCTACTGAATCACTTACTATCAAGTTGGCAGGGTTGACCCCTACTAATAAAAACTGACGCAATGGGTTAGCGTGAACGAAAGCTAATATTCGACTAAGCTTTCAAGATAAATAAGCAAATACATACTTAAGAGAAAAGACTATAATTTTATGGATAAATTTATGAAAACTCCATTCTAAACTTCATAGTAACAGGGGTATTTATAACATAAGAGTAGTAATCCTAATCAAATATGAAATTCTAATTAAATAAGAATCTTAAAAATAAATAATTAATCAAAGATAAAATCCTAAAGATAACGAAAGATCTCGGTATCCCTAATTATTATAAAATTTCTAAATTATCTAAATAATATATAAAGATAAATTCTTAAATTATTATAATTAAAATTAACATCAATTACCCTATTCCACAATGAAACTTTAAGAATTTTGTTATTAGCCATCCCACGTTACAAAGTGATGACACTTGAATTTTTAACTAATTAAAAAAGACGTTAACTCCTTATAATATTATATACAACTGTGCTAATTAGCCTTAATTTATTGCAACTGTGCTATTTAGCCTTAATTTATTGCATGAATAATTGCCCAATAAGACACATTAGTTGGACCCATCACTATATGGGCCCCACAATTGTCTTCACAGCTAGCTTCTTAGACACAGCTAAACAGAATTTTTCTATTATATAATAAAATTAAGATAACATTTGAACAGTTGAGTGTGTTATTATGAGAATACTTAGGAATTTCTCCCTCTAAATACTCCTACAAGTCATTTAACACCACATAATGCTAGGTGTTAACTTGTCCTCCTTCAAAGAAATTTAAAAATTCATCAAAGAATAAAAACTTTTGATATTCAGTTAATGATTTATATTTATAAAATAATATAGTGATGACATAAATTATTCTTGATACATTTATGAATAACATTATCACTATATTAGGTAACTTGTATTTGGTTATTTTTATCTTTTTAATTTGTGCTATGTATAGTTACGGTAAAATAACATATTAAGCTAAATTATAGTTCAAAACATTCGATTAAGAGCATATAATGATGAAAAAAATATGCAAATAAATTTTAAAAATAATTTCCTACCAAAGTAAGAAAATAAAATATTGCTGCATATATATAAAAATTCTATTGAAAATTTTTTATACAAATATTAACATGTAAATGTCTACATGTATTTATTTCATAAACTAATATAATATTACAAAAAAAATATTATATTTAGAAAAAAATTAATTACAATATTATTATGCAGACACTAATTAAAAAAGTATTCATAAATTTATAATTTAAAAAATTAACTATAAATATTAGCATGCAGACATTCGCGTATCGTAGAGACTAATGGACTAGTAAAATTAACTCCTAATTAAAAAACTTGCAACACTTGTTGAAAAAACTAGTATATTATTAATCAATTTTTTCTTATATTTACCCACATTTATTAAGTAAGACTCTTATTTACCTTTCAAATGTCAAATTATTAAAAAAGTAATAATAAACAAATAATTTTATAATTGATTAAAATTAAAAAATGATTGTACCAAACACATTAAAAATTGTTAATTTTGATTTTAAGAGAAATTTTTATGTAAGTTTAGTGCATGTTTAGTTACCCTATTTTGTATTTAAAAAAATTTAACCAAAATTTTGTAATAGAGAACTTTTGATTGAAAAATTCTATACTTGACATCCTATTACTATTATTTTTTTCATAAAATGATATCATATGCTTACATATGCCATGATCAATTGGTGCCTCGAAGCACTTAAAGAGTTGTTGGCTGTTGTTTTTTTATTGTAAATGTTTAATGTCTAAAAAGAAAAACTAATAACTAATAAATATTTAACAAATTAAGTTAGATACCAATATAAAATGAAAAAAAAGTACAACGGAAAAGCTCTTGTTTTCAACATATTTTTTTGGTTTAATCTAACAGTTTGATTAAAAGGCTGGTTTAGCAATAATGTACTTTTTTATTTTTTTGTTACAAATGAGAATATGAGACCTTAGATGTGGGAATGGAGAGAGGAGACTAAAGTTCAGGCAAAGTAACATCCTAGAATCAAGTAGTTCTCACTTGCTGCTTTCATTTTGTCTCAATTTTTGTTTCCCTTCATTCTCTGCTGAAGGATGTTAGCATAAACAAATAACAAAAAAGACATTTTATTTTATTTATCAAAGTTTGCAACTATGCCTATATTTTTAAGTTTCCTCAATATTAGAAGTTGAACTCATTTTCTAATTGGACGCTAAACTTTTAATGAAATTTAAACTTTGGACCTCTAAGTTAGAATTTTCACGTCCAATACGAGAAGTTTTTAGTACTCTAATTAAGAGTATTGCATTTAATCAATTAAAATTGTGATAAATTGATAACATAATTATTCATATGGTTGGATTGAATATAAAATATTAATAATAAAATTTAGATTAAATATTAGCCCTTGAGTGTAGTACTCTGAGAATTATTGTGAGAATTAACAATAAACAAATACTTAACAATTCATCAACGATATTGATACCCTAAAAAAATTAAGATAACCTACCACCACCCGTAAAACATTTATGATTCAACAGCCTTGTGAAGCACGGGAATGGTTTCTTAAAGGCTTCAGCAAAACTAAACTAAACATGAGCTTATGAATAAATAAGATTTAGCTCGTGTTTATGTATAAGAAAATTTTACTCCTAACGAAAATTAGTCTTTATTTATTAATGAATTTGTAACTAAACTAATACTGAACTTAGTCTTATAACTGTAGTGTAATGATATTAGAGGTTCAATCCTTCAATATTAGGTCACCTATCCCTTCATTTACTTCAATTTTAAAGACATAGAAGTAGCTAACTAAAGGCAAAAGATCGTTATTAAGGAGGACAAGAAGAAATTGAAAGGACAATTGATACGTGGAAAGCAATTCAGCTTTTTGCCGAATGATATTCAAATGATATTTCTAATCTTGGCTTCATTTTAGCGAAACGCCTGGAAAGTTATTTTCGGCCAATTAAGCAAGCACATTTACTGAATAGTTGAATATTTCGCTCTTTATTTTCTAATTTATTATCATTACTATTATATTATTATACTAGTTATATGTCCCGTGTTATAATATATGTAATATTATACATTTTAATATTATAAATATTTTATTCAATAAGTACAATTAATTTTTAATTTATGTATATTAAAGTGTTAAACCATTTATTTTAAAATTTTATTTATAAAATAATGTCATTAATTACTTATCAAAATAAATTTGTTATACAATACATATGTATATAAAATAAATAATTGTTTTTCAAAATAATCTTACATATGTAAGAAATAGATAATTTTTCTTACAGAATAAAATGGATAGTTAATAGTGTCATTTCTGAAGGTGTATATAAAATAAATAATTAATAGTTTGATTAATTACTTCTCAAAGCATAGTTTTTTAAATAAAATAGATTGTTAATAATGACATTAATTTATCAAAGTACATTTAAAATAAATAATTAATGACATTTCTCGAGACAATTTTACATATGTATATAGAATTTTTCGGTCCAATACTCCACAATTGCGCGTTATATTATTTATGCCTTTAAATACTTTTTAATGCTTTGATTGGAGCTTGCACGATATAAGCAAATTTTTAGAAGAAAAAAAAAATTGATAAGGGTTATAGAATTGTCGTGGAGCGTTTCCTTTTGCAATAGGAAGAGAATAAATATATGTATGACTTAATAGCTGTTCAAGTTATTGTTATCAATAAGAGACAGGGTTTAATTTTGATCCATCGTGAATGTAAAAAGTTATACACTATTATCTAATTATATATTATCAAATCATTAAAAAAATTAATTAAAATAATAATGGATTTGACTTATGTAAAGTGAAGGGTTCACTTTAAAAAATAAAGTGAGGAATATTGATCATTGATAAAAAAATTAAGAAAGTAGAACTTAACAACTTTATAATTTATTATACATATACATGTATTTTATCATAATATCAATCGTTAATTTTTATATTAAAAATTAATATTGTTCACTTCACCTTCTAAAGTGAACTTTTCACTTTAGATAAGCTAAATTCAAAATAATAACAACTACATAAAAAATTAAATAATGGATAACATGTGATTGAATGATAGTTTAAATAAAACTTTACATTGATAGTGAATCAAAATTAAATTTCAAAAAATAATTAAAATAGATAAATAAAAATAGCACATCTTAGTCTTCTAATTACAAAATTTTAAAGCAATTAGTTGTTGAATTTGATATTATGGTTTACAATATGTAAATACAAGTACAATGCAAGTATAAGCAAACGCAAAGGAGAAAACAGAAAAAAACAAAGACAACAATATCTTATATAGCAACTTCAAAAACTATGACATTTCCTTAAATTGCAACAAGGCATAGCTTTCATCTTCATGACACTGAGTAGGCTGGACGAAAGGAAAACAGTAACTGTGGATGTGAACAGTTAATAAAGGAAAAGAAAATGTAATGATAAAGCAAGAGACCACAGAAAACCCATTGTATCTTAGTAATTTTAACTCAAACACTCAGATAAAAAGTGAGGTACCCCAATTGCGATTTTATACTTAAGGAATCGACAACTTGTACAACATTTCAAACCACACGCATTGAATTTAATAACAAATGAAAATGTTTTCTGGGGAAAAAGAGTAACTGTCTACGTGATATAAACCGAGTCATTACCCTTACAAAGTTTGCTGTCAACTTAGCTTTAAGTTTTTGCCTTTTTGGACTGTTTCCATGCACTTGCCTCTTAAAGTAGATCGTATGTGCAATTTGCGTTCTCTCATCCCGCTGGATAAATTATCAAATTATTACCCTACAAATTTTGACATATACAAATTAGTTTCTGAAAAAAAGAATTAACTCGTCCCGTCATTTTTTAATATTTTTTCAATAAGTAAAATTTGACGTTCTTGAAAGATCAATTTGCACTGTGTACTATAAAAACTAATCTGAAGTGATTTTAAAAACATTAGAAGATCACGTATAGGATAGGTTAATCTTTTACAATGTCTAATTTACACCCGCCAAAATTTATTAGGCTAATTTCCATGCACTTGTCTCTTGTAAGCAATTTGTGTTATCTGATCGTACTTCATTTTATCTATTTGTATATAACTTCAATCATGCATTTTGGGTAATAACTTCAATCTAACTGAATCTCTCTCCAATTCCCCAACCAAAACGCCCACGGTCTATTTAAAGCTTTACCTTATAGTGAGGCTTTCTTCATTATCATTTTAAACTTTGCTCTCAATATTAAGAGCTTGATTACCGCCTCAATCTTTTCTGTCAATATTTAGAGCTTAAGTTTTTGGATTGTTTCCATATAATTGTCTCTGATATTAGACTGCATAATTTGTGTTCTCTCATCATATTTTGTTTTATCTATTTGTATATAATTTCAATCGTGCATTTTGGGTAGCAACTTCAATCTACCCGAATATCTCTCCAATTCCTTAGGCAAAACGACCATAGGTCTATTTCAAGTTTTAGTCTTTTTTCATCTGTCAAGCTTTAGCTTATGCTGAGGCACTGTGACTTGATAGCCTAAGTTTTTGGTCTACTTCATGCACTAATCTCTTAATGTTAGACTCTGCACACTACTGTATTCTCTCGTCAAAATTTATTTTATTTTGTGTATAATTTCAATCATGCATTTTGGGTAACAATTACAATCTAACTAAATATGTCTCCAATTTCGCAACCAAAACAACCAAACATTTATTTCAAACTCTACCTTTCGGTGAGACTTTCTTCATTACTTCCACAGACTTTCATGTCAATTTAAGAGACCTAATTTTTGGACTGTCTCAATAGAGTTGTCTCTAATACTCTTTTCGTCCACTAGTGTTTAAGATTTTTGCATAAAGATTAAGAAAGTCATTAAATAATCTCAATTACAAAAAAATATAGTTCAAGATGATTAAATTATTATTTCTCTTACTTTATTAATATTTTCTCTCTTCTCTAATTTTATTTACTCCAGTAATTCTCTCTTCATTAAATAATAAGGTTAAAGTTGAAAAAAAATAATTAATACTTTTTTAATATTCTCAAATAACATATATTGTTAAATAAAAAAAATTCTCTTACATGACAAATATAAATAAACGGAAAGAGTATCAAACTTCGCAATTTATGTTCCCTCATCATACTTCATTCATGATAGAAAGTTAGTACTTTGAAAATGGAAAAGACAAAATGGAAATAAAATTGACTTATGGGACCCCTAATTAAGGGATTGGTTGATAGAGAGGTAGATGTGTTTGTCACCTCCCTCGAAACTTGGATCCAAATTTCGCCCCCAATTCTTTGAAGTATTGGCATATATATTTAGTGTTACCATCAATGTTCTGAAAACCGGACCGGACCGGCCGGTTCGACCGGTCGGACCGGGAACCGGTCCCCCTTCCGGTTCGGGTTATGTCCCAGAACCGGGGGGGTCAAAAACTGGTCAAAAACCGGTGAACCGGTGTCAAACCGGATGAACCGGTCAAACCGGTACCGGTCCGCGCGATTCCCGGTTCGCGCGCAGCAGCAGCTTCCGTCGGCCGCGCACCAGCTTCCGTCCTCGTCCGCGTCCGCGCAGCAGCAGCTTCCGTCCTCGTCCGCGTCCGCGCAGCAGCAGCAGCTTCTGTCCGCGCACCAGCTTCCATCCTCGACGATCGAAAGTTCGAAACCCAGCTTCCGTCTCTCCGCAACCCAGCCGCAGCAGCTGCTTCCGTCCACGACGATCGAAAGTTCGAAACCCAGCTTCCGTCTCTCCGCAACCCAGCCGCAGCAGCTTCCGTCTCTCCGCGATCGAAACCCCTTCCTCCCTCAGCGATCGAAACCCCAGCCGCAGCAGATCCGTCTCTTCGCGATCGAAACCCCTTCCTCCCTCCGCGATCGAAACCCCAGCCGCAGCAGCTTCCGTCTCGCACCGCAGCCTCCAGTCTCGCGTCGCATGCCGTAGCCAGCCAGCGCCGTCAGCTTCGTCTCCGCACGGACCGCACCGCAACTCCGGTGAAGCCCAGCCAGCAGCACCACCGCACCTGCTGTTTGGCTTGTTTCATGCCTCTGTTTTGCGTTTTTTTCCATTTCGGCATAGCTGTCAGCCATTGTGTTCTCGTTGTGCATCATTCCAGCCATCTACTGCTTATCTGGCTGTGCACCATTTCAGCAGCCATCCACTGCTTTTCTGATTTTTCATCATTCCAGCCATCATTTTGTTGTGTTGTCTCTCCAGCATCTAGCAGTGTTTGTGTTGTCTCTCCAGTCATTTTATTATGCCCATCATATTTTTAATTTGTTTTCTTACTTATTTGTAACAAGCCAAGAACTTGTAACCTTTAGCTTGATGAGGAGTGATAGAAGATTTGTATTGATTATATGAATGTAATATTTTTTTGATCTATGATATATTATTTTTTGTGTTTTAAATAAATTTATTATTGATTTATATTGTATTTTTATAATTTTTATTTATTTTAATACTATATAAATAATTATATATATTTATATATAAATATAAATATATATTTAATTATACTCCGGTTCGACCACGGTTCGATCACGGTTCGACCATTGAACCTTGAATCAGTACCTCGACCGGTTCGGTTTTTAGAACCTTGGTTACCATGGGTTAAAAATAATAAAATATAAACAAGAAGAAAATGAGTTGGGGCTAGAAAGAAGAAATCGCCAACATAATAATTCCATATAAATAATACAGGAAATATAAAATAAAATATAAATATAATAAGAGAGTATATGATAACTGAGAGTTGTAAAAACGCTAAGGCAATTTGTGCCACCGATGAGAGTTCACATTTTTAGTGACTGGTGCAGAAGTTCTTGACACACGTTACTTTTAGCATATATACAATAGCCACTGTCATATACTATTTCATCTCATTATTCTTGCACAAGAAATGAGACAGTTCTCTGGCTCCACACATTTCTCTACCAAATAATATAGGCACTATTTTTTATCTTATACATTTTTTTGCGTGCTTTCTTACATATTTCTTATCCCATTTGCAATAAAACAATAAACACAAAATAGAAACATGGCGGAATAGAGAATAGACGAGTATGTGTCAAAGCGTTCAGGCATGTATTCAAGCTAAAGCAATGGTACAAAGCAAGCTAAGGCAAGTAGAAGCAAGGACGAAAAATACCCCTTGACAAGGGTCAAGGAGCAATTCAGCTATAAAGGGAAGAAGTGAAGAAAAATTTACAAAAATTCAGCCCAAAAAATGCCGCTCTGACATTTTTACTTAGAAACAAGTGTTATTGAATTCATCTTATCTCTCAAAGCTAACTATAAAAATTTCCCCCAAGAACACTCAAAACAAAGCTATGGGTCTACAAACGTCAGGTAGATTCTCAAGCTTTAAAAGCCTTACTACTACAATGAGAAAAGCACACTAAAATAAAAAACTTTGAAAGATTAGAATGACTCTTTTCCTTTGCTTAGTAGAAGCTTATTTCCCAATGATACTGTTGTCAGCCTTGCACAGGCTAATCTTATCTATTTCTAGTCGTATATAGTCATTATAAGCTAGCACAAGGTTGTTAAATACAAATTTTAAGGGGTTTATACAAAGAAAAGAAAAATAACTAAAACTTAGGAATGGTTTTTAAAATATTGGGTAAATTACATGCCCATCCCCTTAAGGTTTTTTAATATGACACAAAATTTAATTTTCGTCTAAAATCTACACTCCACCGCATCTGACCCAATTAACTAACTATATTTTAACACTGTTAAATATTTTAAATTTTTAAAAAAATATTTAATACAAATATCAAATTACTTTAATGTAAATTCAGTCATTAAAGTCACTATAGTAAAACTATCAACCAACGAGATTGTTATTTAATTGACACTGGTTTCGGTATTTTATAATTTAGTCATATAGTAGTAAGCAACCAGTGCCTAGCACAAACATTGTTCATAAAATTAATTATTATGTTATTGATTTTAAACGGAACTTAAAAAGAAAAATATAAATACTAAATTATTGATTAGCATATATTATTCAATTTTTGTCTTCCCAAAAGTACAAAACATATGATAGCTTGGGAAAAAAAAAGTTGGACCAATCTTTATAGGCAATATTTCCAAAAATCTAATTGTTCTTACTTTGAATCTTCATAACAGTTGAGAATGTCATATCAGACTAATTTCTTTAGTATTTAAAAATTAAGGTGATAACATATCTTTTATAACTCAACTGCACTAACTTCAGTATTTTATAATTTAGTCATATATTCAAACATATTAAATAACTTTTACCTAACGATGTTTTCCTTTTATTGTTTAAAATTTATTTAACACTTTTTCATTCTCAACATTGAGTTTAGTTTTCTTCTAGTATAATGTGAATTGAAGGAAAATAGGATTTACAAATATTTTGATGATGGATCATGAAATTGAAAACATATATATTATATCCATAGCATGGTCATGTATTATCAGATTTGATTATCAGTGAAGTATGGTAGTATATTCCATTATACTTGTTTATTTTTGTTTCGTGAAAATTATAAGTTTGTTTAAAAATTACTGTGACTTATATATAGGAGAAAACATGAAGTTTGAATTTAGTAATAGGATAATTTATGGGATTATAAAAGTTTAAAAAAAATATTAGATAAATTACACTTCAACATTTTGAAGTTTCTTAATATGATGCTAAACTCAAGCTATAATGTTAAATATGATTAGTTTATTTAGGTACATAACTATGATTAGTTTTAAGGTTAGAAGGAAAGTCAAATGGGGTGGAGTGTAAATTTTAGGCAAAAATTGAGTTTAGTATTATGTAAGGTAACCTCAATGGATGGAACATAATTTACCCTAAAATCTTAAAAAATTGGGAGGCCATCGCCGTAAGCACAGGTAGTTAGGATTTAATAACTTTTTACCTCAAATTTGGCTTTTTAAAAGTGAGGGATGCACTTTAAAAATAACAGTGTAATATTTATGATGATTGATTAAAAAATTAAGAGTTTAAAATTTAATAAAATACAAGCACATAAATAAAAAATTATAGATTTGTTTAAATCTTTTTCATTAATTTTCTTATTAATAGTTATCTACTTGTACCTCACTTTAAATGATCTAAATCCGCTTGCCTAATCTGTTTCGCAAGTCATCTCATCTCATGTTTCCAATGGTTTCTCAAATAACTTTGACGTTTACCAAAACTTAAGCATGCTTATCTACTTACATGAGCTGGCTGATCTTAAGCTTACCAAAAATTGTCATTCTGCAAATTTTTAAATTATTTACTTTGCAGGTCAATTTGGCACACCCTAAAAAATATGAACGAAAAAATCAATGATGAATTTTATATAAAAATTTGTATGAAAAGTTCATCCTTGCATTTTCCTCCCCCAATACTAAACTTGCTCTCAATCTATGGACTATTAGATTCTTCCTTTTATTTGCAAAAATAGCCTTACCCAACGTCGTGCAAATTGTGTTATGCCATATGTCAAGCTCAATCAAAATAATCTAAAGTAATTTAAGACTAACAAAATAATATAATAACGCAAATTTATATTTTGTTCAAATAAGTTGTCACTTCTAACTACTGAGATTGATCTTCTTGACTTTGGCTTTAGAAAATCTTTAGCTTTTATTAAGCAAAATGATTCACGATTTAACCAGCAAATACCCTATCTCAGTTGCATACTTAGGAAAAGGTGATGGTACACAAAAAAATTAAAGAAAGAAAACCTTACAAGTTTGATTTATTAGTTTTACTTAGAATTTGTGTAAAACGTTATGTAAAATTTTCTATATACATACTTATTTTCTCTCATTCTTCACATCCAACCAATCATTATCATTCTTTCTCCCTCCTACCCCCCACCCTTTTTTCCATTTTGTTCCTCAATACCATTAGTACTTATAAAGGGTAGCATGTGAAGAAATATAATGCGTATACAACTAAACATTTCCAAAATTTTATTAACACTTTCTTTTACACCGATACATTTATACTCAAACGATTCTGCATATTAATTGTGTTCTTTTGTTTCTCTAACACTGTCCTTGTTATACACATAATTGCCCATTGCAAAAGTCAATGCCTCATCCATCGGCAGAAACAAATCAAAATGATGGGAGTTATCATCCAGGTTCAGGCGAGAAAAGCAAGACTCGGCCAGCGATGCAAATCCCAGCTAGCAACTTTATTTCACATGACTACTGTAAAAATCACGGCATACAAATTGAATTTAACATCTTTAAGACTGAACATATTTTAATCAAATTTGACTAAAAAAATCTTCCCTTCAGATTACAGAAGATTTCATCAGCAAAAGATTATACTTATTTTTATCACAATCTTCTAAACAGTGACCGTCGACCAATTGGCGACACAAACGGAGAATGCAGAAGATGTAGAGAGAATTGTCCAAAAGAACATACAAATTATACTGAGGAGTAATCCGACTAAAATATGAAGACAACACTGTCATGAACTCTGGACTTCTGATTCTGAGCTACACATTCAGAAATCCACATTAGGTTCCTAATCTCCTGCTCCCTTAACCTCATATATGCGAAGAACACAGCATAATGGAACTGCAAAATAGACAAAATAGTGCAGCTTAGTATTGAATAAGACAGACCCTAGACAAAGAAATAAACCATTACATCGAAGGCAAACAATTTCCTTTCAGCGCTATGACTCTTCCATTTTTTTTTTCTTTTTCATGACTTGCTAAGAAAGATCCGGCAGCCATTTCAATATTAACTAATTATCTACTTGAACCAGAAATAATGATACTCAGAACAGTCAAATATAAACCTGTTGCTCAAACGCCAAGCAAAGCCTCTTCACCTCCTCCTCATAGAATGCCTTGTCAAGCATCTGGCTCTCTCCATATGATAGCTTAGCAAAAATAGACTGATAGGGGGGATATTTCTCCATAACAGCACGAACCTACATAAGCAACCAAATAAGAGATTTAAGGCCCAAACAGCAATATTAAAAGTAATCAAACTATAAAATATATAATTGGCCTCTGCCCACTGCAATGATGATTGACAAATATTTCAGGACAGATACCAACATAAAATGATAATGAACTACTCAAAACAAAACCTCATGAAATTGGTAGCCAAAACCAAGTACAAATTACAAATGCAATAAAAGCAACCATATCATATATGCCTCAACAATAAAAGATACAGGAGCTCAAAAACAGAAAGCTTGAAGGTGACACCTCAACAAAACATCTGTAAGTATCTTTCATACAACAATAAGTCAACATATCAATACAGCTTAAGTCATACAGCTCAACAATGCTTAAACCAAAGACATGAAAAATCATAAAAGGATTAATAAGTCTTTTGGCACAAACAACCAACATCAACACTGACTTGATTAAACACAAATTAATCACCCTGAGAAACACAATCTAGCAGGGCCTAAGAACTACAAAAACTGAAAGAGGAAAATCACCTAATATCCACTAATGAAAATACTTAAAACATACACAACTGAGATGCAAATCATACCTGATCAATGTCCTCGCAGACAGCAAGTTCCTCATGACCGTATGGGTAACTGTTTAAGATAAGCCATCATCACCAAAAGTATTCCATAGCAGCATATAAACAACTTTTTTTTTAATTTGAAAATTAAACATAAATATTGAGCTAAGAGCTTACAGTAAACCAAAGTTAGAGTACAATTTTCTACGATCATCTCTGGTGAGCTCAGTACCAATGCTGCAGAAAGTGAGAACCATAAATGTCAGTTGCACAAGTATCCAGAAAAAAAAAAAAGGTTACGCAAAGCCTTCGTTGTTTCAGGCTTTCAGAATACCTATTTATAGTAATATTCACAGCCCTTCTATCTGCCTCAAAAGCTAGAAGATCAGACATGATCTCAGCAGTGGCACCACCAAGTTTCTGTTTAGGAATAACGTTGAAATTGATGAAATTTAGAAATAAAAAATGTGAAAAGAGAGAATATATATCCAGGGGAGAAAAAAAGCCTCAGACCCTTCACCTGACAAAATTTGTAAAAGTCTTCAAGGTATGCCTTGTAAAGAGTGTTCCTCATTATTTCAATGTTCATATCATCCAAGTCCTAGAATAACAAACAATATATAAAAGCAATCAAGAGGAAATCCCAATGTCAGACTAGTATCATGAGCATACACATAGGAAATTGATCAGTACCATTGAAACATATGAAGCTACCCAAATGATGAAACTATAAAGCAACAACACCATTGATGCCAATACTATCAAAGCATTGTTTCCAAAGTATATATATAATCCATAAAAAGGTAAAGCTGGAAATTTATCTTAGCCATTAATTCCTTGAAAATTCTATATGACAATTTCTCACAACTTTTTTTTATCACAATGTCTTGGATATAAATTACGGGATGTAGATATAAATTATTTCCAGATTTTGCAATAGCACTAAACTCGTTTACACTATATCAAACAGACTGATTATGGACCTAAAATCTCAGAACAAAAAAAAAGGGAGAAGACATTTTCTGGAAAGATGATTTACCTCTGATGTAATGCACTCAGAGAAGTACGGAGCCAGAGGAGTATCAACAAGTACCAGCCGGTAAAGCTCCCGCATATTCTGAGCAACTGCCAGAGTAGCAATACTGAGGAGAACCCCAAAAAAAAAACGAAGGAAAAATTAAAATTGTGTTTACACATTAAATCAATATATTCAACACTGTATAGAAATTACTATACCTGTCAAACATGCCCAGTGGATGGCATTTTTCTAGTAGTAGTTCTTGAACATCTCTCTCATGCAAAGTGCCAGTAACAATCAAAACAACATTGTCTATCATATGACCATATCTGCAGGATGAAAACAGAAAGTTTATTTGATTTCAGCTTTTCACCCCTTTTTTCAGGTATTTCTAGGTAACAATAAGTTCCCTTAAAAATAAAAAGGGTGCACAAAACTTAACCGCCCAAGCCAAGTCTGATTTGAATCCAACTTTCTGCAAGGGATCTGGGTTAATTACAGTGCCTAAGACTTGGACGTTACAGCAGCAATCAGCTTAGTATTAATAAGATATTCATATTCTTAAAAATTTTCATCTCTTCTAGCCCAAACCGAGTATATATCCTCATTATGAAGTTCACATTGACAGAGTAAATCAGTAAATATAACAACAGAGCAAACAGAAAAGTCAAGTTCACATACGTGATATATTCTAAAAAGGTTGACAAGGGTTCTGTGGCTTGGCATAACATGTGCTTATAATCATCAACCAGCTTAATAGTACATTTCTCCACAATCGTAGTTGTATGCAATGGAGAAGGCTCTGCAGTAGGTAACTCATCAGTCATCAGTATTAATTAAAGATTTAAACTATTTTATGAAATTGAAGATGCATTAAGAACTAAAACAGATAAGAATACAATGAATAGGAATTTCAGCACTCAAATCTGACAGCTCCATTATTCAAGTTTATTACATGAGACATCAATTTACCTTCCTTCACGAGGAAGAACAAGAAAGAAGTACAAGTTTTCAAAGAGTAGGCAGTAGACACCCATGAATTAACATAGAATAAACAATCAAATCAATAATTTATTTACTCAAGAAATAAAAGAATAACGAAAACAAGTTCTGCTAAGTTCTTAAATCTTCATTCAACAAAGAAAATTGAACCAAACCCATGGTAATAACCGTTCAAAGTTTCAGACAAATATGACAATAAAATATACATGATCTCACTGAGGTCCACAATCTGAAAAGTCTCAGGAAGACAACATCCTAAATATCAGAGGAATACAATGCCACATATATAACTTTTTCCTATAAGGACTGTGCCATAGAAATGGTACATAGAATCCATCCATCATTCAGCCAAACTCGGCCTTTACCAAGAATTTACAATGACACTTATTATCACATAAAAAGAAAAAAAAAACCATAAATTATATGTTATTATTATTCCCAAGTACTTGATCTGGTTACATCTTCTGAAATTTTTTAATAAATATTTTTTTTGGCATTTTTTTTTTCAAATCTACACACACATCAAACAAACACCGTAAGCATAATTAAGCATGCAGTTCCAGAAAAACATCGTTACCCAGAACACAAAAATCACTATCAGTCTAATCCCACCAAAGAATCCCTGGTTTCTTCTTCACAAAATACAGTCAAACAACAGACCAAAAATAATAATAATAATAATAATTGTCCAATTCGAACTTTAACCCACTAAAGTCCCAATTCAGAGGATTTCATCCGAAACAGAACAATAGAAAAAAAAATCCCAGTCAGTTAATATCAAAAAGGATGGATCAAAAGCTAAAATGGAATCCAAAAACGCACCATTTTGCAGGTAAGGACCATACTCGGTGGCGGAAAGGTGCATCTTGATATCGTCAAGGGTTTCACATTGGCACAAATTGTTGTAATCGGCGGTGGTCAGCAACCCTGCACGATGACCCCGCACGATGGCCTCCAGGTATCCGCCATGGATGTTGAAGGTAAGAGCTTCAAAGCCGTACATTTCGTGATCACGGGATCTGCAGGATGCGGATCTGAATCTGAATTGCGGAAATTGAGAGAGAAATCAAAGAGGAAAGTCTGGAGAAAGGAAAGGAAGGAAGGGGATTGAGAAGCAGAAGCTCCCCTTCGGGAAAACCCTAACGATGCAGACGCACGCAGCTGATATTGCAGGAGGAGAAGGGTGAAGGGTCTGGTTATTAGGATCAAATAAGAAATATCGAAATTATATTCTGTTTAATTACTAAAACGAAATTAAATTGTGAAAAATGACATCTATCTATTTTCTTTCTTTCTTTCTTTTTTGATATAGTATCATTTTTTTTTTGGTTTTGTTTGAAGAAGATGCGGATTTTTTGTCCATATAAAAAATGATAATATTATATAAAAATTTTTAAGAAAATAAAAAAATGTGCAATAAAGGTGAAAACGTATTCAATTGTATGCAAATAGTTACACAATAAACTTTAATGTGATATTGTACAAATTTAAAATAAATGTAATCATGAAAAAAAATAATCGTCAGATGTATATCCATAATTTGAGTTGTTCAACAAAAATATTAGAGATCCTATATTTATTTTTTCTTGTAACAGTACATTGGAGAAATGTTAGCGTAAATTTAAAGAATAATTCTAGTAAGAAAATCAATACTAAATGAAAAACAATCTAAATGAATCACCAAAGTTAGATTTGTATAAACAAGCCAATAAAGGTGTGGTTCAAATAGAATTTATAATAGAACAAGTAAAACTTGTAATATTAAGTATCCAAATCTTGTTAGAAAATATTTTATGAAAAAATGTAATTTTAGTGCCTCAATCGTACATTAGCCTCACATGCAAAGAGCAGAAGAATATCTCTTAAGAAATAAAAAATATTTTCTTAAATAATTAAATGTTAAAATGTTAAGCCATACAACATTTTTAAATAATTATATGACTTGATTAAAAAATTATCTAATACTAACACAAAAACCATATATAAATATAATTTGCCTTCTTTAAAGTTAGGGATATATTTTACAAAATAAAGTACAATACTTATTATCATTAATTAAAAATCAACAGTTTAATATTTAATAATACAAGCACATGGTTAACAAATTAAAAATTTGTTAAAATCTTTTTTTTTATTTTCTTATCAATAATTATTTGCTTACACTTTATCTCTAAAGTACACCCCTACTATAGAGGATCCTAATCCACATAAATGACCTCATATAACTTGATGTTTAATCTTAACCATTTTTACAAAGCTAATGGTTCATATTAACTATTCTCATTTCTTATGTAAATTAGTTTTTATTTTTACTAAAAATATTTCAATCGAGGAAAGGTCATCTACAAATAATCATATTCTGAGTTGGTAAAATAAGATTTTTTTCTACTAACAAAAAAATTAGAATAAAGAGGGATTGCATTATTTCAAAGTAAGGTATAAGTTTTAACAGTGACTTATAATAGTACTTATAAATTGACTATTAATGAAAAATTATAGTTGGATCCTACCAATTGAGCAAATGCTCGTTGGCAAGTTAAATTAAGATATGAACTTTTAAGAGTATGTTTAGATAATTTATATAAAATTAACTTTGAGGAAAATATATTTTGAAAGAATTTTATGTTTATAAAATGTTGACAAATTACTTTATAGGGTAAGATTATCAAAGTATAAAAATGATAATTGTATAACTTACATCAGAGGTTGACTTGGCCAGAGAATCGGGTCATCGAGTCAGCAATCTGACTACAAGTTAAGCAGTTGAATTAAAAAATTCGAATAAAAAAAATTTAAAAAAAATACTATATAAAGAAAAAGGTACTTTATATATTTTTTTTGGTACATAGGTACTTTATATGTTTAATAAAACATAATTCAGTTATAATATTTAAAAGGTACATAATTAAACATTGGAATTCAATATAATAAAATAGCAAAAATATATTTTTAAACTAGTAATAGCATAAATTAAATTATTTTTTACTTATTTTTAAACAAAAACATAAATTCAATAATCGTGTCTAAGTTTACTCATTCTTTATTTTTTTTATTAGTATAAAATGAAGAAAAAAAAGTATTCAAATAGATAAAACTAAAAATTATTATGAAAAGTACATAGTAGTTGGGTCAAGCAGGTGGGTCGAGTAGGTCATCCAAATCAGAATAGGTCATCCAAGTCAGAGTAGGTCAAGCTGGGCTGGTTAGAGCAGGTTTAACCAAGCTCTGATCAAGTCATTGTAAAAAAAGATCTAAACTCTCAATTAGACTAATTTAGTGGCTAATTCATGAGTTTTCTAGTCGGACTGATCAGTTCAATCCAATTCATATAATTATGATAAAAATATATATTGTGTTTTATGTACAAATTAAGGGTGGTAAATGGATGTATTGAAATAATTAATGGATGGATAAAAAATAAACTAATAATTTATTTAATATTTATTAAAAAATTATTAACAATTATCCAATCTATCCATGACATATTTTAATGAATGAATATTTAATTTATTCATTAATTTATTTTAATATATTATATTCTTCAAATCTTATAGACTCCTCCCCAAATAGATGTATATAGATTCTTTCTATATTTAAATACATTCTATTATTCAAATCATATGTATATATATATTTAATGGATTTAATAAATATTTTGATTAATTCATTAACTAAAATTAATCCAATCTATTCAAATGTATTAAATAAATTATTATGATTAAATATATTATATTAAATTTATATATGAATGGATTAGATTGTTTATGAAATTATAGATCCAATCACCATTTCTAGTACAAATATAAGTAAGTCATATGTTGAAAATGACGCTCATCCAAGGTAACAAAAGGTTACCTTTCAGCAAAGGTCATGCTCCGGCCACTTAAGTAGTTTAAGTTCAAATGCATTTTGGGTTACTAAACAACTAATTTTGACCCAAAATCAATAATAGGGCAAAATGAAGTTTCAACTCCAGAAACCATAGCGCATTTTGAAGGATTTATTATCAAACATGCTCTAACTCTTTAATAAGACGAAAGACAAGCAATATGATAAGAATAGGTCCTCAACATATGTCTTGGTTTGTATAAATTTTGATTTGGAAAAGATAATGAGAGAATTATATTTAAACAAAAAAGAAAAATATTATAAAATATTATTCTTAATCATCACATTTCTTTTTCATTGTCTATATTTTTACAAGGTGTTTCTTTCTCAATTTTCCCAAAGATAGTTGGCCTTCACGACAAAAATGGACGAAATTTGTTTATTTCGTTAAAAGGAAGGTTTAAAATGAATTTGGTTATTTTAAAATGAGGGGTTTACTTTAGAAGGTAAAGTAAAGAGTATTAATTATTGATAAAAAAAATTAAGGAAGTAAATTTTAACAACCTCATAATTTGTTATACATATGTATATATTTTATCATGATATGAATAATTAATTTTTTATTATCAATTGATATAAATCCTCACTTTAGAAGAACAAAATCCGTTTAAAACATGGTATAGGAAATAAAAGGCAAATTGAAATTTAAGTAAAATTATATGAGTGTAATTGATTCTAGAATCAAAGTCTCCAAAACAATTTAATGCTTCTTAAGGCCTTATTTGGTACATCGTATATGACAAGGGTTGATAATATAGTGTAAGATAATATAAGACCTGATAGTATAATATAAGATATTATAAAATTTAACAGTATATATTGAGATAGTTTGTTAGTTTGTAGAACTAATTACAAAACAAAGTCTGATCTTTTCTCTGATTTTCTCTCTTCTCAAAATCCTTCATGATAATTCTTGAAAGTGAAATTATCAGAATTGCTGACTGATAATTTCTGGGTGCTTGGATTATTCTTAGATACAATTTGCCATAACCTTGCAACAATTTCTCTTTATCCATATTCTTTTAGATTCAATTTTTTGACAGTATAAGGTTGATTATAGGTAAGAAAAGTGTTAGCACCTTGCACTATCTGCTTTAAGAACAGTTACTTATTTAATATAATATTATCTGCTAAATGAATTAAATTGATCCTTTATTACTTAAAAATATTTTTTATTTTAATTTTAACATGTCCCATTTTTTCAGGTATAATATCAAAAGTGATAAATGAATATGACTAAAAATGGGTGGCTTAACCATTGTTATACGAGGCAAGTTTTAAACTTGTGACATGATACATGAAAATGGTGAATTGAAAATATTCATTTTTAGGAAAAATTTTTTAAGGAAAGATTATTTTTAAAAGTGAATTTCACAAAAAGAAATTTTGAAAATAATTCATAGAATGAATTATTTTAACTCACCACTATTATTAAGTCAAGGTTACGTAAATTTGTTCGCATTTATTTTATTTTATTTAATGAAAATATTTATTTATTTATTTGAGATTAAATCAAGCCAATGATCATGGCAAGATTTAATAGTGATTACCTCAAGAATACTGGGAAGAGTGCAATTGATTGGTACCCCAATCCTCTCTCAATTTCTCCGTTGTTAGCGAGTTTTAGATTTTGATTGTTGGGTGAAAAGACGAGGGTTGATGCAAAATGGTGTGCATGGGCATATGAACATAATTAAAAAAAGATTATTTATTAGAATCCGTATAAGGTTCTACCAATATTCATGGCTAAGATTAAAGGGACATCCTCACATCTGAAATAGATAAAATGTCACTAATACCATAGTTAATTTTAGTAATTCCTTCGCCGGAATCTTATTCCATTATGGATGACAATTAAAATGAAAAATATGAAATAATGATTTAAGATTTTTATTGAATATCTCTAAAATTCCATTAATACCCATAACCAAAATTAAAGAGATATTCATATCTAAAGAATAAATAAAATTTTGCTAATACCATAGTTAATTTTAATTTATCTTTTATCAAAAATTTTAATCCATTTATTAGATGAGAAAATATGTGATAAATGCACACACCCATGGGAAGAGAGGTTCGGCCAATAACATCACAAAATATAAAATTAAAAAAATTCGACCCCTTTAAAATGAGATATTTACTTTAAAGATAAAATAAAAAATATTAATTATTAATAAAAAATATTAATTATTTATTATACATATATATATATATTTTATTATAATTTTAATTATTAATTATTTATTAATAATTAATATTTTTTATTTTATTCTTTAAAATAATTTTTTTAAAATAATTAAATCTAAATTAAAAACAATCAGAATATGCAAAAAGATGAAACCAGCCCAATCCCAGACATTAGCCTCAAAAGTAACGTGCAGCAAATTCAGATTGGGCTTCTGCGACTGAATGCTTCACGTGCTGCACCCGTGCTCTCACTCATGCTGCAAATTAAAATAAATGATTAAAATGCAGAAGCTCCTACTAAACTGCAGCACGGGTGTATATTAAAAGCAGACTCTCTCTCTCTCCTTTTGCGAATTCTGGAGCTCCTGCAACTGAATGAAACCTTGAAAGCAAGTCATGGACCCCAGTGGAGAAGCTCTCTCTCAAATATTTATTATAAAAACTTTATACTTCAAAAGCCCCAAGGCAGGAGATAAAGGAAACCATGGAAACCCATATACACAAAGGAAATTTCCCAATCCCAACTTCTACTAAGAGAGAGACCAGAACAAGGGAAAGGTAACGAACCGCTACCCTCTCCTAGTTTTTTTTTTTTCTTTAATTTTCTTCTTATCTCTACAAACTCTGGGTGCTAAACAGGATGGGGTATGTAATAAGATTTTTCTGGGATTGAGGGTTTGGCATGTGAGTGAAAAAGAGGGAGAGGGGGTTTCTGAAGGGTGGAGAGAATTGATTTCTCTCCCATTGTTCTTCAAAATTTTTCTCTCTTTTCAAAGTGGAAGATGGTGCTCTCTGTTCCACTCCCCCTCTCCAATCAACTCTCCCTCTCAGTATGATTTTTTTTTTTCTGGTGAATTTTTTTTACTCTCTGGTAATCCCCAGTGCAAGATGGCCCCCCTGGGTTCTTCTCTATTTTGCTTCCCCTTTCATCTGCCGTGGGTGTTATTTGTGGTGGGAGGTGTGTAATCTGGTGCCAGTTGTGTGTTTACGTGGGTGCCACAGTAAGGGTGGTGAGAGAGGGGAAAGTCAGAGCCTTTGGATTTTTTTGTTTTTTTATTTTGCTTTTTGTTTTTTAGATATTTTGATATTTTTTGGCAAGTAGTTTGGGCTTTGACCCAAGGCCGAGGTAGTACCCAATTCAGAACATTTTTGGATAAATGTGGGTGTCAACACTGTGTTCGGTTATGCATGATTCCCAATTCCTATCTGGCAATAGAATTCAATCCTATCACTGATTAGGAGTTGGCCAAATGGATAAGTGGTTAGCCTCCCGCTTAAAAGCCACATTTTCCTGAGCAGATAGAACAAGCAGTCGACGATGGGCACTGCAACTATAAGCTTGCGCCAATGGCCTCTTTCTTCTTCTTCTTCTTTCTCGTCTCCTTCCATAGGGCTTTTCTCCTATTCGTCTTCTCAGCTGTCATCGCCGCGTCCTAAGGTTTCTTGCCGTGCCCCTCAGCCTCATCTTTCACAGTCCCCAGTTGACAAAACCCTCTGCCAAATCAAGAATTCTGGTGTCATAGCATGCCTGAGGGCCAACAGGTCCCTCTATCTTGTGCTTTTTTTTTTTTCCTTGTTTTTTCTTTTCTAGTTTTTTCATTTTCAGTGCTTTTATGAAGCAATTTTTTTTTTTTTAACAAAATTAAAGTGGGCGAGATTGATTTTTAACTTTTCAGATAGTCAATTTTGTTTTTCTTTTTTTCCCTTCTTTCTTATCCTCCATAGGTTTGTCTTTTCTGGGTAGAACTTGGGCATGTACTACTTTTGGGAGTCAATGAAGGAAAGGGAGCTTATCCTTGACAAATTTTTATATTTTGGATCAATGCTTGTCATTTTGATGGATTATTTAATCAGATGGAGACCTAATATTTCAGCTATACTTGTTGCAGTTTGGTGGTTGACACTATATTTGATTATTCCAGCTTGTTTGTTTACAATGATATGTCACATGTGTATTGCATTATTGATACCTTCACACTAATGCATTCTTATGTGGCATAATTTCTGTATACTTGCCATAGGAAGTCACTGAGCAAATATTGTGGAAAATGAGTCTTGAGATTGAATTTTTATTGGCCATCCCCTGTGTATGGTTGCATGTGTAATGCAACTCATCTGTTTGTCGGGGAAAAAAAATCACTGACGGTTTATGAATGGCAATCAAAAGTGTGCTTCCACAGATGCTTTTGAGAGGAAAGGGTTAGCTACTCTAAATTTTTATGTGGTATCCTGTTTCTCATAAGGGAACTTTATTAATGATGAAAAGGAGTGGGTACAAGGTTGGGACACTGGTGGTTATAGTTCTTGTGGTGGGGTCCATATGGAACATAAAAGGTAGGGATGGCCTACTTGTTATACACGAGGTCAAGGCATAAGGTGTCCAAGATTAGTGCAGTCCTAACTTGTTAGGAAGAGATAGCATAGACATGGTTGAATTGTTAACAGAGTGCCAGAATCAATAAATCTGTGTTTGTTGTGTATTTAGATATGTTACTCAATACTGAGGATGTGGATTTTTTTTCTCTTTTATCCTTTTTTCTGTATTGGGATAAGTTGTCTCCTTGCTTGATGTTCTGAATGATTGAATTCAACTTTTTAATTAGTGTGCTAGTATGAAGCTAACCATCATAACCATAGTCAATAATATATTTTTGCAGTCTTGTTATACTGGCTCACTTTATATTTTTCATTTGCATATAGTGCAGAAGTGGCCTTAGAAGCTGCACATGCTGCAATAGCCGGTGGCATTACAGTTGTGAGTTTACTATTGATTTTCTTTTATTTTCTTTGCTCAAATGATTGTTAATGGATTAAATAACTTCGAGTTTGAAATTGATCTTAATAGAATCAGTTGGAATACTTTTGGGCCATATAGATGGAAAGTTACCCACCCTTATGGTATTTCCAAGATATGAATTACTTTGGAGTCTTCTGTAAGAAGTTTAGCTCTATATTGCCAAAGATCTAATGAAAATTGGGAAAGCTGAAGCTTTATAAGCTGGAAAAAATAGTTCTTCTTGGTCTACATTATGTGGAACAATGAATTAGGATAACTTCATTTGCATTGAATATAATTTGCTTAACTCTATATTTTAATGGTATGTTTCTCATCATCTTTTTTTCTCTTTATTTGTAGTTGGAGATTGTGATGTCCACCCCAGGTGTGTTTGAGGTTGTTTATCTAAGCTTTTCTGCTTCCTTTCTGTACTCATACTGAGGTTTGGAGTTAATTTGCTCTATTTCTGGTCTGTGTAGGTTCTACAGCAGCTAGTGAAGGAGAATCCTACAATGGCTCTAGGGGTATGCTTTCATCCTTAAGTTTCTGGTTTCTCAAACGGAATCAATGTTCTTTGTAAGAGTGAATATCACAAAAACCCACCAAAAGTTTATGAATGTGGAGAAAATGTTGTTGCGTTCTCTCAATTCAAAGATTGTGTTTATATAAAGCATCACCTAATGGAAATATTTGTTGAAAACATAAATAATGATTATTAGTAGTATCAAGGATTCTCACCCTCACTCTTGCAATTTCCTTTTTCTCTCTTACTGAATTTTCCTTTTCTATCATAAGAAGAAAAATGATTTTTTTGGGTTATTACTAACAAAATTACAATATCTTACCTGCAGAAATTTTGGGAAAAATTAAAAGTTGAGGCATTTGAAATAGTTCTAGTGTTGGGTGTGTTATGCATGTGCATCGGTACATTAATATGAATGCCCCATCATCAGTTAAGAGTCAAACCTAGCTTCCAATACTATTCTAAGAAGTATCACCAAAGTTTACTTGAAGCTCTAAATTTCTTTGGATTCAGTCTTGTCTAAAACAACGTAAGAACATTGAGTTCTCATAATTGAAAACATATAAATCATCAGAAGACGGGATACATTGGGTAACTATATATATATTTTTAGTTATAGTGTATGATTTGCTTGTGAAGGAACCCTATTCCACATTCTTAGATATGTAGATGATCAAGATTCTATATAATTTACAATATTCTTTACATGAGATTGTATTTTTTTTCAAAGGTTGTCTGAACTGAACAGATCTCTGCCCTTAGGTTGGGACTGTTCTCAGGATTGAGGATGCAAAAACTGCAATTAATGCTGGAGCCAAGTTTCTGATGAGTCCTGCGTTTGTGAAGGTCTGAAATTTTATATAATACACACACACACACTAAGATGTCACTTAATACCTACTAGATCACAAGATTTTCTTTTATTATTTCATTTTCTTCTTTTCCATATTTTTATTGTTGTTTAATTAGGTTTGGAAATTCATGACTGTCACAGTTAAATGGGGATTTCAATAGTTATTGACATACTAGGATGTCTTACCGATGTACATTTTTCATTAAACTTGCTTATTGGTTATCAGGACATTTTGGATTACGTTCAGAGTGGTGACATTTTATATATTCCTGGCGCAATGACTCCAACTGAAGTAAGAGTCAACTTTTAGGTTCAAGCCTTGAACAGATCTTTACATGATTCATTCTTTCATCATTAAGATTCACCTTTTGCATTTTTTCTAGCATTTGGCCTCTCCCTAACCATCACTGTACGAATGCAGATATTGTCTGCATGTGATGCGGGTGCCAAAATAGTCAAGGTGGGCCTTTCCAATGTTCTTTTTCAATTAATATGCTGAATAGTATTGAAATACAGACAGAATACGTTCATTTGATAGACATATGCATTACTTGTTGCAGAGATGATGGACACTTTCGGTTTTCTTGGCTAGACATTTTCTCAAAAATAATTAGTTTTCCATTGTCTATATCTGCTTCAGCCAGAACAGTAGCTCCTCTACGTGTTTGTCTCATAAGTTGCTTATTTAGTATACTATAAATAGATGATTCTAAATTTGATATTAATGTAATGACTGGGGAGGGGGAGAAAGAGAGAGAAAGAGAGAAGGGAAAGAAAAAGATGGAATTGGTCAAGTCCCAGTGAAAGACTTGACTTGTAGATAGGTAATCATGAGAATGTGAGGAAATAGGATTTGAATCCTTCTTTATATTTAGAGCTGTACCCTGTTCAATTAATTTTTGTTCAATTACGTTAAAGGTTATAACTCACATAATAAAATTCCAACTGGGATCGAAATAGTACTTCACATTTATGTGTTTTTATTTTCTACTTCTAATAAGCTTGGCCTCTTAGGGAGGTTTCTTTGGAGGATGCATCTGCTTGGCATGATTTTCTCTTATCAAAGTCCCACCCTCCACCTCCATATTAGTAATAAGAAGAAAGTGCTTGATCTATTCATATTCTAGCTTGCTACCTGTAGCTTCTTTTCTCTTTCGACCTTAAGAAGCAATGCATCAATCTTGTCATTCGCCATGATTGGTGTAAATTCCAATGATTTCTGATGGTGGAAATTGGCATGGAATCTAGACTTTTCTTGTCTTTATAATTTTTATTCTCCACTTGAGTGGCAGCCAGATATTGGCTCAAGCACAAATTGACATCATCTTTCTCAAAGAAGCTCTCTTCTTTTGTATTGAAATTCACGAATATATATACATATCAACACTTTATGAAAAGAGTAACAAATGTCATTGGTCTATTCTATTCTATTCTATTCTTCCATTGATCCACAAGCATCATATGCATTATATATTTTAAAAGAATTTCTTATACTTGTCTTTTACCTTGTGGGATAGATTTATCCAGTTTCTGCACTTGGAGGATTTCAGTACATATCAGCACTCAAGAAGCCATTTCCTCAAATCTCTATGGTTGCTTCTCAAGGAATAACAATAGGTAGTTTTGTAGTTTCTCCTATTGCGTTATAAATATTGAGTGATTTTGAGTTCTGATGCCATGTTTTGACACTTAGGAAGCGATAATTTAATCCTAAGAAGTTTTGTGTGCATTTGGTAACTAGATATCCTAATTTTCCAAGTACTTGGAAACTTGTTTATAAGATATCTGGATATGAGATATAGAAAAAAAAATGAGGATTCTTATATTTAATATGTATTTACCAACTTCAAAATTCTGAACTTTTCATATATCTCATTCTGAAATATCTTGCAAATAGGTTTCAAAGTACTTGGGAAATTAGAATGCTCACGTAACAGAAAATGGTAAGCAGTCTAACAAATGATACTATTTGTGACTTAAATGAGAGCATGGAGGTCAAACTAAGATTTGATACTTGTATGTGTTATTTGAATTAGACGTATCCTTGTAGCTAGGTGGGAAACAGTAGTTGTTTATATGCATTTTATTGCATGCATAGCTTCTCTAATTGCACAAAATCATTATGTGGGCAGAGCTAGACCATTTTCAGAATGTACTTCAGGCAAACCATGACATAGGTACATATCACGAACATACTCTCAGGCTGAGTTTGCCATTTTTTCTTCTCTACAAGCAGCAGTTTTAGGCATCTACTAGGCCCATAAGCAATTGCTTCCTGAAACTGCTTTTTTTTTTTTTGGGTGGAGGCGGTGTTTACCAAAGCATCTCAGATGTTGTTTATTTTAAATTTTTTCAAAGGTTGCTGTTAAAAACAGTTTACTCTTCATTGTTTTCTTTTGCTTAATATATCTTTCATAATGTGATAAACTGATAATAGTGCAGTTTCTAATTAAGTTGATGCATTTGCAAAAAAAAAATAAAATTTAATAGTCATATTTAGTTATGAACAACATGATGTTTATAGCAAACACTCCTTTTGACAAACTAGTTGCCAAACACAATATTTAAAGCAGCTTATGGAGGAAGCCTTTAATGGAATTTTCTTTGACAGCTTTTGACAAATATCTGTAGTATTAAACTCATCCAAACATGTAAAACAGACACAAATATGTATTTTAATTAGTAGATTGTGTTAGAATCAATTAGGATTGTCAGAATATGTAAAGAATCTGTTAGAATCAATTAGGATCATGTTAGAATCACGTAGATTATGTAATAGGATCATTACATTATTTCTTTTTTTTATTGTACACAAGTATTATAAAATCCGATACAGAGGACAGTGTATTTTCACTGACTCATTCTCACAAACTAAGGGTTTCCATGATCCTTCCTTCTTTCAACATGGTATCCAGAGCCTAGGGATTTTTTCGCTTCCTTGCCGTCAGCATTTTTTTTTTCTCACTATCTCATCCGAAGCCCTCCTCCGGAACACACCCAGCGCCCCAGTCGATCTGATAGGCATTCTGCTCCAGTCGCGCGTGGTGGTTCTCCTCAAGCCGTGATGGTTCTGTTCCAACCACGGTGGTTCTGCTCTAGCCACGGCCTACCATAGATCACAGCCCTTCGGCGGTTTTTCTCTCTCCTCCTGCGGTTTCCATATCAGATCTACGCATCTGAGGTGTGTTTTTCCGGCAACCGACCCGACCACGACGTGCGTCTCCCGAACCCGTCCCATCCCCGGAGTGGTGCCGCCATCGGAGCTCCGACACGCTGCCACGTGCCGGTCACCGTTTTTGTCGTTTTGCCCTCTTTCAGGCCGTCGTTTTTGCCGACCACTTCTCTGTGGGTTTTTCGGCCAGATCCAGCCCTTTCCAGGTGGTTCGTGATTTTTCAGTGGGTGTTTGGCTTTCCCACCTCCGCGCACTGCGTCTACGATCGTAATTTTTAGGTCTTCCGCTCTCAACTTAGGTTCTTCTTTTTTGAGTTTCTTGCAGTTCTGTGCCTATCATGTCCACCATTGCTGCTGCCAATTCTGGGTCTCATAGTCGTGGCAAAGGTCAACGTTCACAGTGCAATTTATTGCCACAGGTTTGGCCACACTCGTGAACGTTGCTTCAAACTCCATAGGAAACCCCCTTCGCACAGCTAATCTTGCTCAGTCAGACTCTTCTGTTCCTGGCATCTGACTCTTCGGACGTGCCCTACTGTTACTATCCCAGCTGCTGTCTATGAGAGTTATCTAGCGTATAAGGCTGCTCAGTCATCGACCTCTGCCTCCGCTTCTCAGACTGGTAATTCTGTTGCTTGCCTACCCCATTCTTCCCTTGGTCCATGGATTTTGGATTCTGTGTGCCTCCGATCACATATCTGGTAACATTAGTCTTTTCTCTCATCTTTGTCATTTCAACTTCCCTCCCTATGGTTACCTTAGCCAATGGTTATAAAACTATGGCTAAAGGTCTTGGTCAAATTTGTCCTCTACCCTCTCTAACTCTTGATTCTATCCTTTATGTTTCCGGGTTGTCCTTTCAATCTTATCTCTATCAGTAAATTAACCAGCTCTCTTCATTGTTCAGTCACTTTTACTAATAATTCTGTTCATATGCAGCAGGACCGGGATACAGGACAGATGATTGGGCGGAAGGGCGTGAGTCTCACGAGCTTTATCATCTTACCATCCCTTCATCACCTGTCGCCTTTACTTCTGTTTGTTTCTCTTTCTCTCATTCACAGTCGCCTTGGTCATCCTAGTATCTCCAACTTCATCGAATGGTTCCTACATTGTCGTCTTTATCATCTTTAGATTGTGAGTCGTGTCAACTCGAGAAACATATTCGCACTTCGTTTCCCAAAAGTGTCCATAATCGGGCGGTGTCCCCTTTTGATTTAGTACATACGGATGTTTGGGGTCCTAGTCGTGTTTTCACAACTATGGGATATCAGTATTTTGTCACTTTTATTGATGACTTTTTTCCGATGCACTTGGTTATTTTTACTAAAGAGTCGTGCTGAGATCTTTTATGTTTTTCAATCTTTCTGTGCTGAAATTCGTAATCAATTTAATACTTCTATTCGCATTTTACGTAGTGATAATGCTCGTGAATATTTTTCTTCTCCTTTTACCTCTTTTATGGCTTCTCAGGGTATTCTTCATCAGTCTTCTTGTGCTTACACCCCACAACAAAATGGTGTTGCTGAGCGTAAGAATCGTCATCTCATTGAAACAACACAAACTTTACTTATTCATAATCATGTCCCTCTACGATTTTGGGGTGATGCAGTTCTCACTGCTTTAATTTTTGATTAATCGCATGTCTTTCTCTGTTTTAAATAATCAAATTCCTTCATTATTCTGTTTTCGTCTCAACCATTGTATTCCATTTCACCTCGTGTTTTTGGTTGCACTTGTTTTGTTCATAATCTAACCCCTGGACAGGACAAGCTTCAAGCAAAATCCCTTAAGTGTGTGTTTCTTGGCTATTCTCGTCTCCCAGAAAGGATACAGGTGCTTTCACCCAGACAGTAACTGATATATCACCTCCGCTGATGTCACTTTCTTTGAGGAGTCACCATTTTTCTCATCTTCTCTTGCTGAGCGTTCTTCAGTGTCTGATGTTCTTCCTGTTTCCTTACTTGGACATCCTACCGAAGCCATTTCTTCTCCCCCACTTCAAGATACTTCCATGGTAGTACCGATAGACTCTAGCCCTGAACCAGCACCTTTACCGCTCCAGGTCCTTCCTCCCGCTAGTCCGCCAGTTGCCATTCGCAAAGATATTCGTTCTATTCGTAATCCTCATCCTATTTATACCTTTTTAAGCTATCACCGTTTGTCCTTCTCCATATTTTTCTTTTGTCACCTCCTTGTCATCTGTTTCCATTCCTAAGACTACAGGTGAGGCACTATCCCATCCAGGGTGGCGACAGGCTAAGGTAGATGAAATGCAAGCCTTACACTCTAGTGGCACTTGGGAGTTAGTTCCGTTACCTAAGGGTAAGTCCACAGTTGGGTATCGATGGGTGTATGCTGTGAAAGTTGGCCTTGATGGACAGATTGACCGTTTGAAAGCTCGCTAAGTAGACAAGGGATATACTCAGATATATGGTTTCGACTACGGTGATACATTCTTCACCATGTTGCCAAGATTGCTTCTGTTCGACTTCTTCTATTCATGGCTGCCATGCGACATTGGCCTCTATTCCAACTTGGATATTAAGATTGCCTTCTTACATTGGTGAACTTACTAAAGAGATTTACATGGAGCAACCTTCCTGGATTTTGTTACTCAGGGTGGAGTCCGGAATTAAGTTTGTTCACTTACATCGTTCCTATTTATGGGTTGAAACAGTCTCCGCGGGCATGGTTTGGACGATTCAGTACAGTTATTCAGCAATTTGGCTTGATCCGCAGTGAGGCAGATCATTCTGTTTTCTACCGCTATTCTCCTTAACATCAAAGTATCTTTCTAGTGGTATATGTAGATGATATTGTCATCACAGGTGATGATCAAGATGGTATCAATCAACTAAAACAACACCTCTTTCGTCATTTTCAGACTAAGTCGCCTTAAATATTTTCTTGGTATAGAGGTCGTTCAATCCTCTACTGGTGTTGTTATTTCTCAAAGAAAGTATGCCCTTGATATTTTAGAGGAGACTGGCATGACAGATTGTCGACCTGTAGATACTCCTATGGATCCAAACACCAAGCTTTTACTAGGACAGGGGGAGCCCTTGTCGGATCCTGGAAGATATCAAAGACTTGTTGGTAAACTAAATTATCTTACCATCACTTGACCAGACATCTCCTTTGCTGTAAGTGTAATTAGTCAGTTTCTACAAGCTCCTTATGATAGTCATTGGGATGCTGCGATCAGAATACTCAGGTATATCAAACGAGCACCAGGTCAAGGTCTTCTCTATGAAGACAAAGGACATACCCAGATCATTAGTTTCACAAATGCAGACTGGGCTGGCTCTCCCTCAGATAGGCGTTCTATCACAGGTTATTGCGTGATGATTGGCGGCAACTTGGTATCTTGGAAAAGTAAGAAACAAGATGATGTTGTAAGGTCAAGTGCAGAAGCAGAATATCAAGTTATGACTTTGGCAACATGTGAACTTATAAGGCTGAAACAATTGTTCCAAGAGTTAAAATTTGGATATGTTAAGCAAATGCAATTGATCTGTGATAATTAAGCAGCTCTGTACATTACCTCAAATCCAGGGTTTCATGAAAGGACCAAACATATAGAAGTGAACTGTCGCTTTATCCGAGAAAAGATTTTATTTGGATGCATTATCACTAATTTTGTTAATTCAAATGATCAGTTAGCAGATGTATTTATAAAGTTTCTCAGAGGTCCTCGAATTAGTTATATTTGTAACAAGCTTGGTGCATATGATTTATATGCTCAAGCTTGAGGGGGAGTGTTAGAATCAATTAGGATTGTCAGAATATGTAAAGAATCTGTTAGAATCAATTAGGTTCAATTAAGATCATGTTAGAATCACGTAAATTATGTAATAGGATCATTACATTATTTATTTTTTTATTATACAGAAGCATTATAAAATTTGATACAGAGGACTGTGTATTTTCACTGACTTATTCTTACAAAATAAAAATTTTTATGATCATTCCTTCTTTCAACAGATTGAATCACTGGCATGTGGCATAACTACACCATGTGAATGACATTATCTCTAACTGGTTTTAGATTCCATTGGAGAATATATTTCGCGAGGAGCATCATCAGTTGTTTTGTCAGATGCCATTTTTGATAAAGAGGCAATTGCACAATATAATTTTGAGAAGATATATAAACTTGCTCACTCTGCTGTCTTGCTGGGTAATAAAGCAATGAATAGGTGACACTTTCTCTTATAGTCATTTAATGGCTATTGCTTTCCAAGATTTAGCCAGAATGGTTGTTTGCCGTGGCTGTTGCATTTTGTTAAACCTTGACTTAATTTTATTTTATTTAACACCGCTTCAAGAAAGTGAATGAGGTGACTCTTAGTTAATTCAAATTTATCAAGTTTCTAGGTTGAAGGCACTGTATTTCTTTATCTTTCCTCCAGAGGCTATCTATAAGGTATATTAATTTAGTTATGTTAATGACACTTTTAATTTTCTTAGAGAGATTACTAGTTGATTATATGAAAACTACACAAAGTCAAATTCATGAAAAGTGAAGAAACTCATTACTTGATCTAAACTTTAATCAAACTTAATACTTTCTCGTCGGTGGACCTTGCCTATGTCATTATATCCATCACATTATAAGGAATCCATCAGGCAATAAGATTATACTATGCAACATATGATTTTAGACGCATTTTATATTTTTGCTACAGGATTCAATTAGCTATATCACTATTAGATACCGTAGTAAAATTTCTCTAAGGAACACACTCGGTAACTAAGTTCCTTTTATACTTGTTTGTATTATTTGTAATATTTACCTATGATTTGAAAACCGGACCGGTCGGTTGGACTGGTCCAATCTTGAATCGGTAAACTGACCGGTTCGATCAGGTTTATAGAATCGGTATGTCTCAGAACCGGTAATGGATCAGTAAACCGGTATTGGACCGTCTAAACCGTGCGAACTGGCCATGGTTTGGCTGGTTTCGGTTCAATTTTTGAAATACAAATTTGGAAACCAAAATGTTTGAAGCTAGATTCGAACACGGGTCACGGACAAAAGCATTCCACCGTAGCAAACCATGGAACAAAACTTGACTTTCAAACATATTGTACTTTTTCTTTTCTTTATACTAACAAAAAGAGGTGTGACATTCACATTAAAATTACTTTCGTCAAGAATATGATATTGCTCCTTTAAATAACCATTGTTTACAATTGGTGTCAATAAGTTCAATATATATATGTTATATACTTATATTAAATTGTGTTTTTATTTTTTAAATAAATATATATGTGTATACTTAGGTTAAAAATTAAGTAAATAATTTTTAAGTCTTAATAAATTTATACACACTAATATTTTATTAAATTAAAAAATAAAATTAGTTTTAACATATGAAATATAAATAAGTAGATTTATAATAAATATATTTATCAAGAAACAATAATTTTAATACTTAATAAATCTTTGTGACATGAAAAAAATAAAAATAATTTTTTTTTTCATGAATAAGGATAATATAAATAGCAAATGAGTGATATATATATATATATATATATATATATATATATATATATATATATATATATATATATAATTGTTAACTAATATATATATTAAAATTTTAATATATATAAATATAAGTATATATGTAATTATATTCCGATTCGACTACGGTTGAATCATTGAACCTTGAATTAGTACTTCAACCGATTCAGTAACCGTTTTGATTTTCATAACCTGAATATTTATTATGATTAGTGTAACTATTATTATAACCGAGTTCCTTACAATTTAAGAATCAATATATGCATTAACAAGTCACATTTTTCTGCATTATAAAACCAAATTCTGCCATGTCTAAAATTCAGTTATTGAACTAATTCACATTAGAATTTCATTCAAGTGCCAAGCTGACATGCTAACATCACTCTGATACAGTCCATTTTTCCTTGACAAGTCAAATTTTCATATAGTCCATCATTGTATATAATCCAAGCCAATATTCAGCAAGTGTGCATTCATTTAAATTATATTAGAAAAAACTTCTCCCATTAGCAACATATAACTAATACCCTCTTTCCGTAATTTCATGCAGCAATTCTGAACTTATAATAGAATAGTTAACCATATACTCTGCATGAAGTGGCACCGTTCTGCACATTATAAAGTTTACTAGTAAATCACATATTTAACTTCAGTTTTGCATCTTAATGTCTATTTAAATAAGTTCATATTACAAAACAAAGTCCATAAGTCCATAAAATTTTGGTTTACAAAATGTCTAGTCATAATACAGTTTAAACCAGAAAATTTGCATTCATCTACATATTAACATCAAAACAGTTTATATTTCCTCGGTTATGGCTTTTCTCCTTCATTAACTGCTTTGCTGGTCTGCTTATGATAGAAACAGAATGGAATGAAACCTCAGTAGTAGTTAACTAAAACACTGGCAAAGTAACCAACATACAGAAACATGAAATTCAACTCGAAAGCAAGCTGAACCCTAGTACAAAATTCCAGCATGCAGAACCGAGATTTGGAGCATAAGAAACCAATTTTTTAGCAACAACCTCAACACATATATTCAAAAATTAGCACATGGAAATAATGGAAACTTCAACAACCACATTTACATGCATAATAGCATCTTCAAACAGCTGAACCGATTCTCACCCAACCTCAAGAATGTACATAATTAACAAAATAGAACAAAAATATAATCATGCAACACAAAATTACTTAAAGCTTCGAAAATTCCTCAAGGTACTTTGATCACCATTTATTTCCCAACCTAGCTCAAATAGTAGCTCTTATCCTCTAGATAAACTTGCCCTTCTAGCTCAAAACCGAAATATGACCTTACCTTGGACATGCAAACCTTGCACTCTCTCTCTTTCTTGTTCGGCCATGGAGACCTTCCACACCCTTTCTCGGTTCTCTTTCTTTCCCTCTTTCTCTCTTTCTCGGTGTTTTCAGAAGAAAGCCTCACTAGCACATTTTATAAAAATTGGAAATGGGGTCTTCTCTCTCTCTCTCTCTCTCTCTCTCTCTCTCTCGGCTAAGTGGAAGAAAAAGGGAGATAAAATTTTTCTCTCTCCCACTATCTTCTAATTACCTTTGTTAATCTTCCTTAATTATAATTAACTTTTAATAACTGTCATTGATTTAATTTAAGTAAGTTATTTTACGTTCTTAAGAGTCCAATATAATCCCTATCAACTTAGGGCAGGCCCATGTCATCACTCTACTTGTTATTGGTTTAATTTTAAATAAACCTCATTATTATTATTATTATAACTAGCTTAATTATGCGCCTAAACTATTTTGTTTTTTTGGTGGCAACTTACAGAACTAAAACATTAATTCGAATGGAAAAAGTCTATATTTTGATTCTACTATCTCCATCCATAATATTTCCATTGGCTTCTTATTGGCTGTATTTTCTTCCCTTTTTAATTAGTTAATTAACTAATTCTCCTCTTACTTTAATTTTTCTTATTATCTATTTCCACTAATTTTTTTATAGATTTACTTTCTGGTAAACCCCCTTAAAAATTCATTTTCTAAATTAATTTTTCGTAAAACCATCAAACAAATGATTATGCTTAAGTTAGTTCTTCAATCCTTGCCTTTATTACCACTTAACAATTTTAAACATTTTAGTATTACACTTTAAGAAGTTCAACAGCAATAAAGCACTTGAGCTCTTCAATTGATCTACTCTAAGTTTATTAAAATTCTAAATTTTATTGACTTAATCCTCAACATATTCATTTTTATTAAAATGTTAGGGTATAGTCTTTGGGATGTTACACATTTACTTTGAATCATTTTGTAAGAATTTGTGAGAACAGTTAAGCTTTTGAATCATTCACTCCTAATCACTTAAAGTTTCAATGACACTTTAATTTCTTTCACTCCTAGATGCACAAGTCAAGCTAAGAACTTTCGCAACAACTTTTTTGCAAATTAAGAGTTGATGAATAATATGCAGCCCACCAATCAGCTGTTTAATATGATTTGTTGTTATATATCTATCAAAATTAAATAATAAATAACTAAAAGATATCCACCAATCAAAATTGAAGATAAATATCTATCAAAATTGAGTTACAAAAGCAGATTCAGCCTCTATATTTTCTCCATTCCTCCATGATTTTCTTGGGTGTCAATATCGTGAACCAATCTCTCTATGGATTGTAACTATGGGCTTGGTAGACATTGAAATTCTTAAGATTGTGTTTGGAACCATTAAAAATAAAAATTGATTTTATTTTATTTGAATTGATTTAATTTGATTTGATTTAGAAATCAATTCTTACATTTGAAACTCCTTAAAAAGATAGGATTTGATTTGATTTGCAAATCAAAATGTGTTTGGAATACTTCAACGATGATTAGAATTCGTTTTGTTTTAATAATTTATTTTATTACCCTTACTTAGATTAAATAAGTGAATAAATTAATAAAAATTGAATTGTCAATTGAATTAAAATCAAATCAAATTCACTCAAATCCAATCAACTTTGAGTAGATTTTCAAATACACATAACTTAAATCTAATGAATTTTTAAATTAAATCAATTTCAATTTTATAATTTTTCAAATATAAATTTTCATTACAAATCAATTCAATTTTTAAAACTTATCATTCGAAACACACTCATAACGATTGCGTATTCAAGAAATACCTCGCTGCATGCAATAGGCAACAAAGTTGGTTTTCCCATGATCAATAAATGATTCAAAAAACTTTCTTATGTTTGTCTCCTTCTTTTCTTTGAAAGCCTTGACAATGGCTTCCTTGGCCCTATCTGTAGTATCATGAATGTAACCATTTGAGTCTTGGAGGGATCATCTCACCATCAACCATCCACCATATGTTATTAAAATGCCAACCATGTTTAGATAATCATTATTGTTTCAAATTGTAGTGCTAAGCATGATTTAAGCAAATTGTTTGCCTTGTTCCCTAGACTATTGACTATATTTCTATTCTTCTATGTCAACATCTTCCTCAAATTAGCATTTACACAATCAATAATTGATAGGCAAGTTTAGGTTTTGCAAGGGTAAATCGTTCCTTGTGATTTGTGAAGTGTCTCATCATGTTCTACACTCCTGTATGGTATATATATGGTTGTCAAACTCTCTAGATTTTCTTTTAAATTCTTATGAATATACAATCCTTGGGCACACAAGTGAGTTAAATCAAATGCAAACTCCTTTTTTTGTAAACTCTTACAAGTTCAAGCAAACTCTTAAGGAATTAGTAGACTCTTGATTGTACTTGTGAGTTTACAAGTCTAAATTTGCACATGGTTATGACTTCAAAGCACACAACTTTGATTAATTTTCTTAAGTACTTGAGACTATTGAGTTGCCTATGTTCTATTATGTATATTGGGTTTATGAATATATTTTATGTCCTTATTTATTCTGGTTTTGTTTTCGTAAACTTTAAAATATTGTAAGTGGTTGGACTAGGTATACTGTAACAATCGGGTTGAGTATTAAGATATCTTTTAACTTTATTACTTTTGATTGCTTTGTTATGGAGTTCGAATGTTGAACATTGATTATATATGCTATGTTTAGGTATTGGGATATTGTTCTTGCCAAATCCTATGGGGTGATGTTTGTCTCAATCCTTGAAAGGTCAGAGAGCTCCATGTTTGTTGGGTATGATGGTGGGGTATATGCAAAAATACTTTGACACTCAAGTTAGTCTCAGAGTGAAATGGTAGCTAAGTTATAAGCAAAGAAAATAAACATACTATGACGAATCAAACCGAGGGCCATGACTGGCACATAAGGTGGACTAGCCAACCTAGCAAGTTTAGCGGAACCAATAAACATAATCAATCAAATGTACAAAATTCTACTAAAAATTTGACATAGTCTCTCTTAAAAGCAGAACATCCCAAAAGATACAACATCCTTCATAATCCAACATATTCCTGTATTTTCGACACCAAAACATCTACATGATGTGCTATAGACTATATACATGTGCGTGCGCGCACACACACACACACACACAAACTCTACGAATCTATATCAACACACACATAAACTTTATGAAACTATATCAACACACACACACACACACAAATGTACATATAAGCTTTACGAATCTACATCAATATAACAGAAGGTAGATCCTGCCTGTAGATAATGGAGCATATTTGAAGTTTGATACATAGATAAGAAAGATCCAAAATAAATACAATGACAGGTAACAAAATAAATTTGCCCACATGATCAAGACATTGGGCTACCCAGTGACAGACTCTTAAATAGTTGGAGAACCTAGATACAGTGCAGGACTGCTATTTAAAAATGTTAGAACAATGGGGTAAGTCTCCACGTTCAGTGATAGGCTATAACAATCTAAGAAATAAGTAAAGTTTAAACATAAGTTGTCTTTATATGCAAAACTTAAAATCAATGTAATTCTCCAAGTGTAGTAGAATACTTTCAACATTGTAGTAGGATATGTAAAAAAATCTATAAAGATAAACTTTAAGCATATAGAACTAAAGTTCATGAATGACTAGAATTATCCAAGTAAGCATAGTGTCTAAAGTACGCAATTATGTCTTATTAGTTATACATATAGTAAAAATTTCAAAATTTATCAAGAAGGGAGGTCTCAAATCCAAACTATTATGTGCCCACTCACTTAGGGACTAAATAAGACTAACCATATAAACCTCTCGATGGACTAATGTAGGGCTATAAGATCAAGTGCATTGGCCTTACACACCGAGTTAGCATCACTCTTGTTAGCAAGGGTATCAAGCCTTGGTACACCAAGGCTGATGCCTACTGCCGTCAGTTGTAGTGTTTGTCAAAGATTCCTCTCAATAAACCATACATTTTATAGTTTAGATATACAAATAATTTTCTAGATATTCTCATATTCTAGTAATCATTCCTTAGGAAGCATCCACATATATAATCTTGCATCAATTTCATATCTCAAAGTCAACATCAAGCACATAAGAATTCATTTTCTAAGATATTCTTTATCAAGAGAATTTTCAAAAGTGCTAATCTCAAGAATTTGCCATACATAAGTAACACATGATATAAAATGATTTTCCAAGATATTTTCATGAAGATGATCATATAGGCTTTGTTAAAAGATCTATACTTATATGGTAAATTATATTTATGAACTTTCAAGAGTATAATATTCGAAATAAACTTGTCGAAAGTATATCCAAGGCTGAAAAACAAGTTATGGAGTATATTATCTACTCACAGCACAAGTCAAACCAAATAGGTCCAAGTCTACGTTGTCCCCACACCACCGAAAGTGACAAAATGATCTTCCAATGAATATATAATCACAAACAAGGTTCTCATACCTAGAATTACTAATTAGAACTTTAGGATAACCAATATAACTTCTATTTCATAAATTCCCAAACCAAACCCTAGGTTCTAGCACTAGCATTGCCAAATCTAATTACCTATTGCATAATCTTACTATATCTATGAAATAGAAGGTGTTAGGAGCCTTAGGATTACATTTAGAAGCCAAGAAAATGGAAGGAAGTGAGTGGGTAGCTTGGGTCTTTGCCAAACCATACCCCCACATCTAAAAAACGCAACTCTATTGTAGCATAGAAGGAATAACACACCAATGGCAAAAAGGTATGAAAATGGTGGTTTATGATTACTGGAGTGAGAAGAACAGAGGGTGTTGACCAAGAAGGGAAAGCTTCGAAGTTTCTGGTGTAAGGGTAGGGTGTCAACTATATGTTCCAAAGCCATGAAACATATTAGTTTTGATGATTGACAATTACTCTTGATTATTGAAATTATTGCTCTCACGATCATTTTGAGTGTCCTGTAGATTCTATAAGTTATTCTGATTAGGAAGGTGGGAGCTGCCTGTTCTGATGAAGAAAGCATGGCTAAAATGACTAAATATATTCATCTCTCCAATAGCAATGTTCAAGTAATTTTTTAGATGCCTACTCAAACTTCAAACACTTGTCATTATAGAATTCGAGGTTGCAATCAACTCAGAGGAAAATGAGAATAATCTAAATGTCAAAAATTCTATTTGAAATGTGGCAGATCAACTATTTTCATTATCGTTCTGAGTATTGCCAGAAGAATATAAAGTTTTTGAACAAAGGTGCAAAAAGTTGTTGTCAACACTACAAGATAAGTTTAACGGCCTCAATGACCTATGATAGTTCAAACACATTTATTGCGGTTAAAGGCTAGTTTTTCAAATCTCAGTATAAAAGAAATTGGTTTGAAAAACTCCAGACACTTTAAGCAACAATTTATTGATTTCTACACCATTATGAAATCTTCTGCATTATTTTGATTATCCTATCAGTTTTCTCTATTGTTTCATTTAGTCTTATTTAGATATATTCTGTTTGTAGAGAATATTCAACTCTGTATACTCGTTGTTTATCCACTTTTAGAGTGATTAAAAAGCAATCCAAACACAAACTCATATCCTTTTTATGTCCTTGACCTGTTGGTAGTGGTCATTGTGTGAAAAACTATAAGAACTTGAAGAGGCTTGGTGTGAAAAGACTACTTGTAATTTAGCTTGGAGAGGTTAGGGTGAAAGAAAAATTACTCAGTGATATAAAAAAAAAAAACTTGACTGGTCAGCTAGGGACTAGAAGCAGGTACATGGATTTAGCTGAACCAATATAAATCTCGTCTGTTCATTCTCTCTTTCCTTTCTCTTTACCGTTCTGCATTGTTGCATTGATTTACATGGATAAGTTGCTCATATTTGATTTTTGTAAAGTGTTTAATTGTGTAAAAATAACTTTCTAAGTATTCTCTTAGTATTTATTAACTTAGGTAAGAGTAGTTATTTGTGACCTATGTGCTTACCCTTTTGTTAATCATTTTGATCATCATTCTAAGCATTACTTTAACCAACCTTTCCTAATATTCGAGTTATACTTAAGAAAGTTGTTTTCAAAGTTTCAGAAGAAGAAGAATCTTTAAACACAATTCAAGCCCCCTTCTTATGCCAAGGTCACATTCATCGACAGTTTTTTGGTGGTCTGGCCAGCCAGGTCGACTTATAAGTATAAGGGAGCTTATTCAACATTCTTATACTCATTTACTTAATGTCCTCATTTATTTTACTCTCCATTAACTTTAAAACATAAATGTAAATAAGGAAATATTTCTCATTTGGATTTAAATAAAATATTAGAAAAACTAAAATAATTAAGAATAAAAAGTCAAAACTCAAGTTCTAGTTCAATAATCTTGACTTTTTAAACTTCTTGCCTTTAAAATGAATCAATTAAAGTTTCTAAAAAATTCATTAAAAATAAGCCTTTAATTCTATAATGTCAAAGAATCAATTACATGGAATTTTAATTTTCAAAAAAATGTATATTTCATATAAATAGAGGAGTATAAATCAAGGTGGCATCCGTAGTGCATATGAATAGAGGGGGTAAGGTCCTTAGAGTTTGAGAAGATGGGTTAAATGCATACCTTTAGACTAAGGCTCAACAGGGACCAAACTATCCACAATCTCCCAACTCAGTAGTCAATAAGTTGTGCGTGTCGAGTTTTGAGGTGTATAAGCTGCAATAAATGTTAATTGTTTAATAACCAACTTATACCTAACTTTGTTGCTGTGATGACCAAAATTAGGTTGTGATGATATGGTTGGTTGTTTAAGTATGATTTTGGCCTTTATAAAGAATGACTAGCTTAGAGGCCAAGGTTGTACCTAGCTCAGAGACTAAGGTTTTTGTTGATGGAGAAGTGCTTGGTTCATATGCTCTAAGCTTGGAGGCTGGGGTTTTTGCTAATGAAGATATGCTTGACTCAGAGGCCAGGGCACCTAGCTCGGAGGCTAGGATTTTTGTTGATGAAGATATGCTTATTTTGGAGGGTAGGGAGGTTCCTAGCTCAGAGGCTAAGGTTTTGCTGATGAAGATACTCCTGGCTCGAAGGCCAAGAAGGTGCCTAACTTGAAGGCCATGACATCTAGTTAAGAAGGATAGGGTGCTTGGCTTGGATGCTAGAGCACCTAGCTCAAAGGTTAGGACTTTTGCTAATGAAGATATGCTTGGCTTAGGGGCCAAGGCACCTAGCTCAGAGGCTAGGATATTTTATAATGAAGATACACCTAGCACAAAGGCTAGGGAGGTATCTAGCTTAGATGCTATGATTTTTGTTTATGAAAATATTCTTAACTCGAAGGCTAGGGAGACACTTAACTTGGAGGCCAGGGCACCTAGTTTAGAGGTTAGGGTTTTTACTGTTGAAGATGCGTTTGGCTTTGGAAGCTAAGGAGGCACTCAGCTCAAAGGCCAAGACACCTAGCTCGGGGCTAGGGTTTTTGTGCTCGGCCCTGTTGCAATTTAAAAAATCTTGTCATGCTAATCTTAATCCTAAAATGTGAGTCTATTTAACAATAATATGTAATTTAAATAGTTTATAAATGTAATAAAAATTTTATACTAAGGCAAGGTTGGCCATACTTGTACTGAGTGACGAGGTTAATAATAGCCTGTAATAAAAAGAAATTGACGAGATTGGCATGTAATAAAAAGAAATTAATGTCAATTGGAAAATATTAATAGCCTGTCAATCGGGATAACTAATGCCAATTTGGAAAAGATTAATTTATGTATAAGAAATCAATGCCAATTAGAGAAAAATTAAGAAATTGCCATCAAGAAATTAATGATAGTTCACGGTAATCATGCTAATCCATGAATTGAGTCAAGGGCCAATTAATGTTACCATGCCTTCCTTTCAAAAACTTGTGCATGCCATTATAAGAGAAGGAATGAAATTACCGTCAAGCAAGTAAATAATAATCAATTTTAGGCTAGTAAATGATAATCAATGCAATGCAATATGCATTGATAGTGTAGTTCTTCCTTTACTGACTTTCACACGTAGCTTTCTTTTCCATAGTAGGTGCCATTCCTTCTACATGTCATCAGTGCTGTAAATGTGCAAATATTTAGGTTATATATGTAAGAAGATAATTAAAAAGAACATTAATGCTAATCAAAAGATATTTCATGTGTCAGGAGATAATTAAAAGGAATATTAAGTAATGGAAATTATTGTCAATCATAAAATAATGACAATCAAGTGTTAAGAGAAATTAATGCTAATTAAAAAGAACCTTAAGTAATGGAAATTATTGCCAATCATTAGATAATGACAACCAAATGTTAGGAGAAATTAATTATAATTTAAAAGAACATTAAGGTAACGTTTGGCACATGAAAGGATTACTTCATAGAATGAGAATATAACAGAATAAAATAGAATAGGAATGAAATGGAATGAGTTAGAATGCAATGACCATTTTCAGTCCATAGTTTGATAGCTTTTGAATTGGTACATGGAATCAATATGGAATAAAATTAAAATTGAATTAAATGACATTAACACCCCTCATCAAAAAAGAAAAAAAATTTTAAATTTTACCATGTGTATCTTATATACGTAATATAAATGTATATTATTGGCAACAATATTCAAATTTTATTTATAACATTGTCATTTGAAGTGAATATACAATATGACCATTAAATTTTTAATTATCTTGCCTCTTATTTACATTTTTTTTAGTAATACGACCTTATATTGTCTATAAAATTTAAGTGAATTAAATTAAACGAGGATAATAATTGTCATTTCATAAAACTATTGAGGGTATATTGAGAAAAAATGATTAAATCTCATTCTATGGAGCTTGGAATTCCAATTTCACTATTTTTTGGAGGAAATAGATTCCATGCTACATTTCTCATTTTGTGAAATAAGGCATGGAATGGAGATTTCATTTCATGCTAATTTTTGCAAACAATCATGGGAGTCCCACATTTCATGAAATGGGCATGGAATGGAATCACCACTTATGTGTACTAAATATCATATAAGTTTTAGTAAGGAAAGCATGGCCATTACTATTTGGTGTTGCAGGTCTGGCTCAAAGTTTGAATCTGCTCTAGGAGATTGGTGGCATCTGTTTAGGTAGCCTACTATATTAAACTAGTAAAAATATTGATTAAAAAAGTTTGTCCTCAATTAGAGATTTTAATTTGACATCTCTTCCTTGTTTGATCATGTAGTTTGTGAGAGTAACATTAGTAAAATTTATTTTAAAAGCAACTTCTTTCCAAAGCAAATTATGACATGCCATCGTAAAAAGTAAATTGATGTATGTATATTCAAAATAAGATAAGAGGATATGCCATTTAATGGCTATTATAAAGTTACTTCTTCAATGGAATTGAATGACAATTGGTTGTTATTAATTGTTGATTACTATGAATGCAATGTCAAAGCAAATTTTCCTTCCATAGGAATTATGCCATTTTAGTTACTAAATTGAATTCAACTATAGCAATTATAACATTTTACATCATGCAATTATCGACCCAATTGAAGTTGTTGTAAGGGAGATTACTGTATGAGAGATTGTAAGCTCCAAAGCTCCTTGTGTTTAAATACTTTCTATATGGTTTTTATGATTAATAAACTTTGTTAAAAATATTGAACTATTGCTCTAATAATTTTTGAGTGGATTAACATGTTCTTGTGAATTTTTCTTCTAAGCTTTGATATACAAACCTTGAGAATATAGATGAGAAAGATCATTGGATGACTAGAAGATCACTAATTCATAATGAGAATAGTCAATGAAGACTTGAGAAAGTTGATCAAATAAGCCAGCATCCAAAATTTGAGAAAGATCATGGCAAGTGTGTTAAAGCTTGAAGACCTCATGAAGACAAGTTTAGAAGTTTGAAAGATGTTGAAGAGCAAGATTTATTGTCAAACCATGTCAAGACAACATCAATCAAACTAAGAGAAATCAAACTGAGAAGAGTCAAGATTTGATAAAGTTGAGAAAGTTAGAGTTGAGAAAGGTCACACTGAACTTTCTCAAGTTACAAATGGATAAACTGTACTTTCATGTTAAGTCATCTAAAAGGAGCTATTACATTGTCTAGTAACTGTCCAATGGTTAAAAAATCACTCCAAAGCTCCAATGACTAGCTTTTGAAGAGTATATAATGAACTCAACTAAAAAAATTCAAATGTTAGAAGATTTTACAAGGTTGAACTGCAAAAACTCTTAGTGAACCTTGGATTTCACTCCTGTCATCCTATCTGTTACTACCTACCTGTGCAAATCCTAGCTAAACCTTATTGTAGGTGTTTGTATTACTTTAAACATTGTGTAAATCCATTCCTTGAGTGTTTTCAAAAGCAACCCATTGCAAACTACTTGTTATATTTATAATCTATTGAGATCGAAAGTGAACTAGCGGGTTATGCTAGTCACTATAGTGATTTCTAGGAGAGGCTGATGTAGAAGAAATACTACTCCATTTTCTACCTTGGAGAGGCTAGTGTTGAAGAAAGAATACTCATTTAAAAGCCTAAAGAGGTTACGGCCAAAAGAATACTCTATTTCATAGTAAAAAATCTTAGCACGTAGCTGTGGACTGAATGTAGTGTAACACCCTACCTTAGAGGTATGATGGCACCAAACTTCTTTACTTAACACATGTTATTATTATTGTAACTATGGTAGATTATGAGATTAAACTATATTATCTTAATTCAATTTCATATAGAATGTACTTCATCTTTTGAATAGCATGACCAACTACTATCCCTAATAATATAGCCCTATATAATTAGGGTTTAATTATTGGCTTCTTACCCTTGATTGTTCATTAAGGTTCTTTAAAACTCTACTTGGGTTTTAGCACTAAAAGATTTAGAACTCAACTTATCTTAGGATTCATTGAACCCCAATTAAAACTCCTAAAATTAGCCCAAATTATGGAAACAAAATCATAATTTCTCTGCCTTGCCACCGCTCAGGTGCTGGTTCTTCGTTGCCCAAGCTCCTAGTACCCAGAAATACACCTGGATTTGAATTGGCCAGTGCCTCAATGCCTAGTCTCTGCCGCTCAAGTGCCCAGCCTCTGAATAGCCACCTCTTAGGCACCCAGAGTTGGCGCTTAGACACTCAGAAGGCCGAGAACAACCTTTCTTGTTATTGGTTTTTATGCTTTTGGTTGCTTATGTTATCTTATGTTTATACTTCCACACATATTTAACTATGTTTTAGTGGCATTAGATATCTCATTAGCTTGCTTATTGTTAGGGTAACTCCAAGTAAATATTCACACATGATCATATAGAGCAAACCACATATATATATGTTTCATGTAGAGCTAGGCATTTTTACGTCAAAGATGTCACCTTACCAACTATCATACAATTGAAAAAAGTGGGGACTAGGCATTTTTAGTACTATTATAAAAAACCCCTCATGGTGACATTATTTATGACTTTTTACATTAAGTTCTACATGAAGTAACCCTAGCTCTATCAAGGAACATTACTATCCAATTCGATAATACGTATATCTTACACCGCCCTCACGGGACCTATACCCGACACATCCAGCCATTTGAACTCTATTTCAATCATGATGTTGAGGAATGACATGGTTGCCTAATCTGAAAACATCACAAACAAGGGTGAGATAGAAATCACAATAGAAAATAATAATAGTTAAGTTAAAAATTATGATGTTCTTAGCTGTACTTAGTATAGAAAATAGCTTATTCACTAGCTTTCACTTTTATTCAATAAATTCTTTATCCTATTTATGTTGTATTACCAATCTTTCTTTATTTTCGAGACTTTACACCATGATCAAAAACTTAGGATAAGAGCTCTTTTCACTTACAAGGTCGTCCCCTCGCCTTTGCCACCGAAGTGGCCTAATCATGTGGGATCACCTCATTTAAGGGTCATTTCCAAGCTTGGATGAGATCACCTCCTTTAAGGATTACATATGAAAATGATAGATCTAGATCACCTCCTTTGAGTATCACTTCTAGGTATTGGTAATAAAACATAATCTTATTGAATATTCATTATCCTTGGTCTAATTTTCAAATAAGAAGTTCCAAAATGAGCATAAGAAAGTGAAGTACTAGAAACACCATATCACTTAACTTGAGTAACTAAGTTACTCTAATTGGCTATTCTAGATAATGCATGGCCATTAATTTTGCTCCTTGTAACAAGTTACCTTTCTCATGATTACTTAGAATTTGGCTTGATTTCAACCTAGTTTCCCTCATCTCACACGTGTTCTGTGCATTGGATGACAATTTATCCTTATCAAGTGAATTAACCATGTGCCTTAGACTATTTTGTCTCCCCAATGAAAACTTTGTTTTCTTCTAATATAATAGATTGCCTCCATTTGGCTGTTTTTCCATTTCATCATGATTACTTAGTTAATAAAAGTAACTAAGTTTGTCTAGTTTGGTTACTTTCTGACTAGATTCTCTTCATTGACTGATGGTTGACTTGGTTACGTTTCAACTTTTTCATTTATTTCTAACTAGATGCCTTGCTTTCTAGTTTGTCTTACCATTATGACTATCTATTAATGAATCTTATCCCTTGACTAAAAGGTTTGTTATAAGACCACTTTGTTCCCTAAGCCTTCCATGTGAGTCTCTCTTCTTTAAGAGAGTTCATTTGTCCTTTAGCCCATAAATGCCTTATCTTATCTTACTTAACTTAGTGAACTTATGTTACTTGATAAACTTTCTTGTATGCTTCTTCCTAGTAACTTCCTAATTATTCACATGGCCTTCTTGCTCTTGCAAGATGGTGCTTTTGTCTCTTATACATTAATGCATGGAATATTATTGTCTTGCTTTTAGGGAGACACATTTCTTTCTTCTTTCTTTCTCTCTATCTCACGTGAGCCATCCTTAGATAAGCCTTTTGTCGTCTTCTACCTTGCTTCCTAGACTAGGCGTGGGCCTTGGGTCTTTGGGTTAGTCTAGTTTTGGGTCTTACTTATTTTGGGCTAGGTCTAGTTTCTAGGGTTTTAGACTTTTGAGTTATTCTTTTGGGTTTAAATTCAAGACTATTAAGCTAAAACCTTAATTAAATGGGGTTTATATTTGTCACTCTATTCTAGCTAACATTATAGGGCTTGAACCCTTTATAAAATTATAATGAGTTACAAACATAGAAAACAACACATAAACAGAAATTATGCGCAAATATATCTTTCATGATTGAGGGGATGTTACATGCAGCTCACATGATTTAGGGTGAACCAACATAAATCTCAGTGTTAAGCTCTCTTCTCCCTTATCTTGCATTTTATCTTTATTTATGAGCTTATTTCGAGTTCATAGGGTGATTTTGTTTAAGTTAAAGTTCATATCTTTCACTAAAACTAACCCAGCTAACTCAAGTACTTGAAACTTAAACTTTCATAAGTTTAAATCTAATTACAAGAATTTTTGAAGTGTTATACTTGATTTTTATGTTTTAAAACTTATTTTGAAAGATATCTGGAACTGATTTACATCATTTCTGTACATGTGGTATTATTTGATATAGTTAAGAAAGTTGAACCTTCTCAACTTTAACCTGTATTATTTTTGAACTTTATCAACTCCAAGTATTCATACTTGAGAAAGATTTGAGAAAAATAATTATGTTTGTAGAAAAATATTAAATCAAGGTGCGCAATTCACCCCCTTCTTGTGTCTTTTGCCAACTTCATTAATCATAATAGAAGGAAGGGAAATTGATATAATCCCATTCAATGGCTATTAATCATGGTGTTTGGAAGAATTTAGATCTAGTATGTAAGAAGTTCCTTTGTAGGGGATCAAGTTGATTTATTGACTTGCCTAATGTGATATGATGACATTTTTTTCAACCACCAATATTATTCCTCATATAAATAACACAAGGACTGAACATCAGGTTATGATTTTGGGTTTTTCCAAGCATCAAGGAGTGGGTTTTTGCTGTTGTTACCTGTGACTAAAGAGAGTAAATTAATTAAATAAATGTGTAGTACCCAAAAATAAGTTAGCTAGAAATCAATTGATAGCAGTGAGGTTTATTTCAAGATATGAAATTAGTTGAAATTGTGATAAACAACTTGAGTGGATGATGGAAGAAGTTTTGTTAATTCCTACATATGGTAACAAATGTTCGTGACTATTCTTAGGGAATGGTGTTTGCCTTAATCCATAAAATGCTGGAGAGCTCCACGTCAATCAGACACGACAATGGGGTACTTACAAAGGCACTTTGATACTCAAGTTAGTCTCAAAGTGAAATGGTGACTAAGATATAGGCAAAGAAGATGAACATATTTGGAGGTTATCTTCATGGCGCATGTAAATAGAAATGATGAGGTTCATAGGGTTTGAGAGGATGGGTTAGATGCATGCCATTAGGTTCAAGGCCAATAGGGACCTATCAGGCTAGGTATGTTTTTTAAATATTTTTGTTAAAAGAAACATTATAGGTGTGACACCCCTATCTAGCTATGAATAATGATGTAAGTCATATATATTTTATTACATAATTATCTCAATTAAATACTAAAAACAAGTAAGCCAAAAAAACTTAGTTCATTTATCATAAAACTAGTTAGTAATATTCTAATTCATTTTTATAGAACTAGCCACAAAGTATGATGTCGCCTACCATCCGTACTATATATAAAAGCAAAAATAACAGTAGGGCATCCTGACAAAAACCAACTATGCATAGCTTTTATTCATGAATCACCTTGATTGTTAGTATATACATGTATTATAAATAATATCAGTACGGTACTATATGTCGTATAATAATATCAGTACGGTACTATATGAAGCAAATTGAATTTAAACCTTTCAATTATGTAGAAATGTAGATTATGATTAAAAAAAAAATAATTATATATATATATATATATATATATATATGTAAAACTAATTTTTACTCCTTTTTCTTAAAAATATTAACATATTACGTACTTTATAAAACATAATAAAGTATTGCTTAAATACTTCTTGTTTCCATTAATCAAACATCAGCATATATAAATCATAATCTAATGGTCAAATTGATGATAATTACTTTAGAGAAGAAGTTACGTGCAGATTTAGATGTTTAAGTTTGTTTACAAGTGTACGCTTAGATAAAATTTTGATGTTAGACTATTTTGTACCTCAATTAAGTCAAGTTTTGTGTGAATTTCGTTTTCATTATGTTAGATGCAATCATTTTCTTCTATCATGGGTGTTATTGAATGTGATATATATCACCTTCAGTAACAATTTGCCTAAATAGATGTAAAGGTTTTATTGTCTAGACATTACAATAGCAAAAATTATAACCTAACAAGTAGAGTTGTTTAGGGTGCGTTTGGAATCAATATTTTATGATTTGATTTTATTTATAAAAAAAAAATTTTATTTAGAAAATTATAAAATGTGAATTGATAAGATTTAAAAATTTTTAAGAATTTTATAAATTTAAATTAAGTTATTTTTAAAATTCTATTAAAAATGAGAGAATTTGAGTGAATTTTGATAAAATTTATTTAAATTAACTCTTCTACCCTTAATTACTTATTTAGAAATAAAAATAAAAGTTTATCAAAAAAAAGGGGTAAAACTGTAAATTTTTTAAAACAAAATCAATTAAATTATTATTTTTATATTTTAAACATAAAATTTAATTTCTAAATCAATCTAAATCATAATTTTTATAATGAGTTTCAAATACAAAAATTAATTTCTAATTTAATTTAATTTAATATAACTCAAATTAATACAATTCAATTCTAATTTTTTTATTTCAAACACACCTTAGTGCAAAAGAATGCATATTTAGAGTGAATATTCATTTTTCATTAAAGAAAATTGTAGATATCCATCTATTTGTTTATGTTGTGCTTCGATGTTATATTATATGAGTTTCTTTGCTACCGTTCACCGCTATGTTTAATATTTAATGATTAATTAATATTTGATGGTATATTTTAATTAGTTAAATTATTTATATATATAATTATAAAGAAATTCTCCTCTTTAATCTTAAATTTTTAATTTTTTAAAATATTATTAATAATTAACTCAATTCAAATAAAAAAAGAGATGAAATGATAAACACATACTTTTTTTATAATTATATTATTCAATTATAATAACTTTCAAATATATACATTTATTTTTTTTCAAATTTTTATGTTTAAAAAAAATTATTAATAACTAATTCAATACAAATAAAAAAAGAATAAAATTGTAAGCATACACCTTTTTGATAACTACATTACTCAATTACAATTATTTTCAAATATAAAAATATAAATGTTTATAAAATTATTTTTATTTAACTAATTAATTTATAATTATAATAAAATTATAATTAATTAATTTATAAAATAATTATTTAAAAAATTAAAAAAAATACAAATTAAAAGGTATGATATTGTCACTCAAGATGCTAGTAAAATTACAAATAGAATAAATTATTGTTTTCATAAATTTTTATATTTTGTAATATCATTTAATTATAATATTTAATTTTAATTGCAAAAAATATATATTTTTCACACCATTCTTTAAAATAATATAACATATATAAATAGAAAAAATTAAATAAACAATTTGATATTATTTAATATATATATATATATATATATATATTAATAAAACATAAATATATATTTATTTATAAAAAATAAATTTAATTAATTTTTTTCTAATAATTATCATTGTAATAAGATAGCTGATACTCTCGTAAATTTGGCTAAGTCCTCTAATTCTTACAGCTAGTTTGAGGTATCACCTAATGTATTGAGGATGATCTACTTTTTGATTCATATAATGAATAAAGTTACTTTTCAGATTAAAAAAATAAAAAATTATTTTGAGATAAGTAATATTACAAAACATAAGAATAGTCTATTGAGAGAATTAATTTATTATATTTATGTTTTAATCAAGTGGGACGCATAACTAAAAATATTAATTATTAATTACTATGATATGAAAAAATCTCATATTATATTTATATTGTTACGATTTAGTAATATTTCAAACCCAATTAAAAAATGGAAAAAAAAATAAAAGTATATTGTATTTAAGTTGATATTTCTATTAGAATTACATTTTCATTCCAACTTTGATGCAAATAGTTGAACTTAAAAGGAGAAATTATATTTAAGGACAATTTTAACATATTTATTACAGTTAAGGAACAAATAATCACTTGGTGTGGTTATTTACTTAATTTTCATCTCTTTTATCGCACTAAAAACATTGTTGAAGATGGACTAGTGCATTTTCATCAATCTTGTCTTTTTATTTATTATCCGAATTTATATATAAATTATGATAACTTAAATTATTTTAATTTTTTATTTATCACTACCATAGCATATATTAAATATAAATTTTGTGAACTACTTCATTATTATTCATTAATCAATGCTTAAATAGTACAAGAAATTACAATCTAATTAGTAATTTAGCATCAATCTTTGGCATAACAAAATGGTCAGCTGAACTATAAAACCTTAATAATAACGAGAAAAACTCAAACATTTGAATTTACATACTGCATAGGCGTCTCCATCCGAAGTCGTTTCTCTTTATTTTTTTTTAATAGAAAGGAAATTTTAAGAAAACTTCAAATTATGATTAAAAAAATGGAGGGTAGCTTAAAATCTACACGCTTTTTTTATTAGCCGTTAAATGTGTTGCTTTTTGAAAACAAATAAATTTTTTGTTATATGAATTGAGATTGGAGTTTTATGAAAGAAGGCAACAAATATGATAACAGCCTATTTGTTTTTTGTCAATTTTTAATGTTCACAATGCCCATTTGATAAAAGTAATAATTTATTACTAAGTAAAAACAGTGTATTTAAAAACATGTTTTCACGTTAAAACGTCCTTTTGTCATGAAAAATGTAAAACAAACAAACAAAAAAATTAAAATTATTTGCTACAAAACAAAACATTAGAGCTTTCAAACCCTCTAGACTTTTGTCGTTAGATGTGTTTTTTTTTTTTTTGAAATCAAATAAAATTTTTAATTGTATGAATTGAGATTATAGTTTTAAAAGAAAAAAATATTTTGAAATGCTTGTTTTTACGTTAATACGTGTGTTTATTATGAAAAAAATGTAAAATAAATAATAAATTTTTTTTATAATATATAAATTTTGAGACAAGACACGTGAAAATGCCATCTCAGGATTTTCGTTCTCTAAATAGTTGCCACGTGAGTTCTTAGAATTCTGCCACATCATCATTTTCTGACAATTGTGGGCTCACCTCTCTTTCAACTTTCCGTTACTCCCCCTCACTCCACTGTGTCTTCTCCCCTCTCACCTGCCCAACCGTTCATATTACTTTCTTTAACTCTCTTTTCAATTCTCCACCCGCAGTTCTACCCGTTCAATCCCATCGTCACTGTCCAAGTTAGCTCTTAAGAGCCATGTTGGGACCGTTTATGTGGATCTGTTGGTGGCCACAGAGCATGGCTGCTTGGTCGTGTGGGCGCCCACGGCTAACACAACGGCAGCAGCTGAGCATGGGATTGCGCTCTTGGCCGCCATGGCTAGGAACGTTGCTCAAGCCAATGCGTCTGTGAAAGCTGGTCAGTGAATTATATGCTTTTCAAGTGTGAGTATGATTTTAGGGTTTGTGATTTTTTCCGGCATTTCATCGAATACCTCTGTTTATGCTTAATTTGGCTCCTTTATGAAGAAATTTGAGTGCTTGACAAGTATTTAGTCTTGCTTCCGTTCAATTTCATTTCGTTCTGTTAATCCGCAGGCATTCTCAGTCTTAATTGTGAGGCTCTCTCCTTCTCTTTTACGAAGGTATAAAAACACAGTGAGAGCATAGAGGTGAGGTCTATCCCTTCTCCACTGCAACTCACCCTCGAGATTGATCTCGACGAATTGCAGGTCGAAGAACTTGATGACCTCCAAGGACCCTTCCGACGATGATCGGGACTCTACCTAATTTGACCATGTTCCTCTTCATAATACATGGTTAGGTAAATTCTAAGTTTTCTCTCCTGGTTCGAGTCTACTATATGCGTTCTTTCTTCTCTTTTTTTTTTTTTTTTCTATCTCTTACTTTCTTTATATTGATTTCTTTTTTGTTTTTTGTTTTTTTTTTTTTTTTTTGAGATGTGATTGGAAAGCCACCAGCTTTAGTTTTTGGTATGGGCTATGTGAAAAACTCTGTTATTTCTCTGAAGCCATTGCAACTTATTAGCAAGAAGTCAAGGACGTATCCTCAATCAACATCTCATGGTCCGGTATCAACTATGTTAAATATTGATGGTATATTTTAGGCTTATCATTTAATGGCTAAATATTGATGATCTTCTGGCTTTGAGTGCTTCTTTTCCCCTGTACTTTTGAAAAAAATGAATTGGTTGGCTTGGAAAAAAAATAAATGGACAAAATAGAGATATGTATTGGTTTGGAAACAATATAGGCATCTAGCAAGTTTCCGTGGAGGAATGGACACATTAGGTCTGAGTAAGACTCCTTCACTCCTCTGTTCTCTCTAATCCCATGTTACTTTCAGTTATTGAGAGCTATAGCTTTTATGTCTTTTTTTTTTTTTTGAGGGATTAAAGAAAAACATTGATACACATGAATAGGTGATTTTCATCCATGTTTTTGTGTCCTTCCTAAATTCTTTTCCATTCTGTATTGTACTGCTCTGGTTGGTTTGATAGTCAGCCACATATACAATGCTATAGAGGAAAGTGACACAGTTTCCATATTTTTTTATTTTTATAATGCATATTATGCTCTAAACTAGGCTATGAAATTATGCTACTAAGTACTGACTTAAATATGTGATTGGTGGGCGACCGGTCCATGAATCCACTCAAAGGAACGGCGTTTGTGGTAGTATAGTAGCTTGACTTCTATTATGCTATTGTAATCTATTATTTATTTCATATTCCTTTTACATATAATACATTATGCTGAAGCACATTAAGCTTTAGACTCAGACATAACTATTACTGGATGAATATTCCTGAAGATTGATGTGAGCCCCACACTTGATGAACCAGAACCTGCATCATAACAAAACATGCTATTACTATGTGTTTAGCGTATAGGAAAATTGTTTGGTTTGTGTCATATTTATTTTTGTTCCTGAAACTATTCAGCTTCAGGACTCTCTTTTTCTTAAAATGCACTTAAGAATGGAAATTATAAAGTGGGGCTTAGGAGGTCTTTTGTGCATTTGGTCTATGATCTTGATTCTAAAGTGCATAACTGAACAATATATTAAAGCAATATTTCAAATATGAATTAAGTAGCTACGCACAATAGATTTAAAAGGATATATATTATCAACTTATGTGAATTATGTCTAGGCCAGACTATAATAGAATGCCTGCTATGCTTTTTGGGTATGTGCCTAACTCAACTTTCATTTAGGATGGCCTGTGTAATAAACTAGCAACTACAAATGCTCTATTTTAATTAAACAAATTAATGTTTTATAAGATTGATAATAAGTTACTTAATTGTTTAACCAAAATCTTATACTGGTATTGATTAGTAACCTTGATTATAAATACTGCTTTTGTCTCCATTTCCATTCAGGTATCGATCACCTTTTTTTTTTTTTATAAACATTGTTAATGCTTCGGTGCAAAAAGATAGTGTGAAGGGTTCCTATTTGTCAGTGTTTTCCCTTAAATCATGTGTTGTATCTATTTTGTTTATGCATAATCTAGAGGCTGAATTATGTCAAGGAGATTTCTTCCTGAACTATGAGATGATGATATCCCCGTATTCATTCTTTCTTCTTATGCTTTGTTTGTCTGGACTACTATTCATTAGTCATTTGTTTATAGTTTTCAAATCTTTTTTCCTTTCTAGAGTCACATTCACTAATTGATGCCTTTGTAGGTTTGATGACCATGAACTATTCACAGAAGAGGAGTAAATGGATATGGATTTGAATGAAGCATTCAAGGTATGGTCCATTGATTGTTTTTTTTTTTTTCTTTTCAGTTCTTTAATTTTTACTCCTTTGGTTTATTATTTTAATGAATGTGTTCTTACAAGGTGGGAAGAACAATGAAAGTTATCCACTCCTTTTGGACCAATCCAATGCAGGTTTAGTCACAATTTTTATGCTCTTGCTTAGAATTTTATAATATTCCTTATATACATGTAGCTTCAGTCTTGGTTCCTGGTTGTGATTGTTGTACTATGTGATAATGAGTGATGTAATATAGTCTCACACTCTCACTTCTAATGAGACTGCAAATTATACTCCAAGAGAGAAGATGAGCACATTATATCAGGCCATGATTATGCCCATATATTAAAAATTTGTTATATCATTTTTGTTCAATGAAACCATTTTCTTCAAATAGCTTGGTTGTCATGGTTCATTTGTTTATAATTGATCATCTTCTTTTTTGTGCATTAACCTGTTGTACTAATGGATTAGCCCATCTAATGAAAATTTGTTTTGTCATTTTTGTTTAATGAAATCATTTTCTTCAAATAGCTTGGTTGCCATCGTTCATTTGTTTATAATTGATCAACTTCTGTTTTGTGCTTTAACCTGTTGTACTATAATTGGCTATTCCAAGCTGTGTTGTGGCAGTATAGAGCACTTGCGAATGCCCCTTAATCACATTTCCTTGGCAGTATTGGTTGGCCTATTGTGGGTGAGAGTTTCTCATTCCCCTCTAAAGTTTAAAGTCCATATGGAATCTATAATTTCATGAACGAAAGGCCACAAACGAAATAAACATCACAATTTAGAACTTGTATTATATGCCTACATGCTAAAGATTTCCAAAGAATTTTCTTCCCTTTGATCTTTTTTATTTTCTCCCAGATATGGGAATAAAGGTGTTCAAGACAATGTCCTAGCAAGGTTCAACATTGTAGAAGCACACTACTAGCTAAGGAAGCGGATTGCTGAAGCTTGGTTAGTGTCTGACCCGAAAATATATTAAGTGAAATATTGTTCGCACATTCTATATATCTTACTTCATTATCTATTGTATTCTGACAACATTCAACATATCATTGTCATATAAAATAGAACAAAAAATATTCATGTTAGTTTAATAATATAAAATGTAACCAAATTAAAACTTGCACACTAAAAAAATTAAAGAAAAATGGGGATCAAATTAACTCCGCAATGCACCGTTTTACATCTAGTTAAAATTATTTGAGTGCTCAAGTGTTATAGTTATATCTCTCTTTTTGGGAAATGTTATAAAACAAAACATTAGAGCATTCAAATTCTCTAGACTTTAGCCGATAAATGCGTTACTTTTTAAGATTAAAAAAATTTTTATTGTGTGAATTGAGGTTAGAGTTTTATAAGGAAAACATGTATTAAAAAGCGTGTTTTCACCTTAAAATGTTCGTTTATTATAAAAAATGCAAAACAAATAAACAAAAAATTAAAATTATTTGAGTGCTCAAGCGTTACAGCTATATCTTTCTTTCCGGACATTGCAACAAAACAAAACATTAGAACATTCAAACGCCCTAGAGTTTAGCCATTAAATGTGTTACTTTTTGAAATTAAATAATTTTTTATTGTGTGAATTGATATTAGAGTTTTATAAGGAAGACAATAAATTAATATGATAAAATCAAAACTGTTTGAGCATTCAAGCGTTTAGTAGCAATACCATTCCTTTTTATTATGTTTGGAATCATTAAAAAATAAAATTTATTTGATTTGATTTAAATTTAAATAATTTAATTTAATTTAAAAATTATTTTATGTTTAAAAATATTATAAAATTAAATTAATTTCTGTTTCATAATCTTTTAAATAAAAAATTTCATTCATAAATTATATCTATTCTTAAAATTTGTCGCTAGATATGTTATTTTTTGAGATCAAAGAAATTTTATTATTGTGTAAATTTCTTTTTGGTAATCATTATTATTATTGTGTAAATTGATATTGAAGTTTTATGAAAAAGACAATAAATATGATAAAATCATATCCGTTTAAGCGGGCCATGCTTTTTTTTGTTTTTTTAAGAATATGCCTTCCTTTTGCCTGTTGGTTGCACTTGCACAGATTTTAAAGCTATTATAATAAATAAATTTTGCTACGTCCGCTATGTTTCAGTCTGGGACCACCTATGTCTAATTTAGCCATATTTTTATTTTTTATTATAATTTAATTAAGACATGAATTAGTGCGAATGCTTGTACTAGTTATATCTGTTGGATGTTTTTCCAGTAATAGAGCAGCAGTATCTCCAATAATAGCGGTGTTCGTGAACTGGGTTTGTAGTGTTTTTACACTTAATTCATTTATCAAAGAAATAGGTTAGGTTGAATTTTTTTTTTCTAAACTTTAAGTTAATTGAATTGGGTTGAATCTGTGAATCTAACATATAAAATTTTATCTATTAAAAAAATATTAAAATTAATATAAAATTAAAAATTTATCATACATCATAATAAATAACTTAATAAATCTCAATAAAAAATGATATATAAAATTTTAAATAAATTAAAATTTAAATATAATAAGTCACAAGTTATAAATATAGTATAACAAATATTAATATTAAATATAAAAAATACTAACATAAGTATAAAAAATCAAATACAATAAATCACATAAAATTTGAGAGATAAAAAAAAATATTATGTTTAGTATACAGAATATGAAAAAATAACGTAATTTTTATTTTAAAAATATGAATTGTGTTGAGTTGCATGTGTTGAAATTTTTTCAACTTACAACCTAATTTATCATCATGAAATTAGAAATTTTTAAAGTCAATCCAACTGATGAACCTAGTTCAACCTGTCTATTATGGGTTAGATTAAATCAAAATTTATGAATTTATGAGATGACCTAACTCAATAAACATCGCTATTTAATAACCAATGGTCAATATTTGGTTAGATATCTCACTTGGTTGACATACTTGAATAAATTTTTTCCCCATAAATTTTTATGTTTTATAACCACTTAATTCTAATCTTTAATTTGATTTATCATTCCTTATTTTTTAAAAATATATATAAATTAAAAAATAAAAAACTAAAATTTTCATCTCACCTAAATATATAAATTAACATAAAAAATAAAATAAGACATAAATTTATTTGTTAGTTATTTGCTCTAATAATTATACAATAACTATTTTTTATAAAATTATATTTAAAAAATAAAAAATGAGATGAGTAACATAATAAAATATAAAAGTTTATATAAATAAATATTTTTTAAATATAATTTAATTAAAAATTTATTTTAATATTTTAATTAAAATGACGCATGACTAAATATTAAATACTACTTATTAAAGATACTTATACTTTTTTTATTATAAATTAAGAATATATTTTAAAATTAAATTTATTTAAATTATTTTATAAAATTAATTTTTTTAAAATAAAAATAAAAATAATATAATTATTTTTATAAAATAATATTTTTTAAAAATTAAATTATAATTTTTATACATTAAAACGTAATCCACTTTTATTATATAAGAAAAGGTCCTTCTGTGTTTTGTTTATTTATATTTTAATGATTTCATATTTCATAATGAAAAATTTCGTGTAACTTTGGCGCACTCTTATTCGATAACGCGTAACGTCCCTTGCAGAACTAGCGCAGACAGCGCAAGGGACACGCCACTCAAAACGAAGCCCCTGCTCTTTCGGGCAGTTTTACTTCTTTTAACGCTTCGCATACTCTGCGATAACAACAAAACAATTGGATCACACTATCCTCCTCCCCTTGTCACCAAATTCTACGTTACGAGTTAGCAAAGATTTTTTTATTTTTATGTATGCACTTCAGTCCTGCTAGCTAGCGTGACCTCCAAGGGAAAGTAAAACTAGCTTTTATTTTTTTAATCCGAAAAAACGTATATTAATAGTTTAACTTATTTATTTTTATTTATACTATTTTATTTATTGTAAATCATCCACACCAAATTAAAATATACAAAGTTTGACTCTTGCGATTGAACTTGCACAGATTTTAAAGCTATCCTAATAAATATCGTAATAAATTTTACTTCGCCCGTTGTGTTTCGGTTTGGGACCACCCATGACTAATTTAGCAGCAGCCTGTTAATATTAATTGTGAATGTAAACCAAAAAAAAATATTAATTGTAGATCTCAAAAAGAAATTAAAATTGATATTGTCAAGAGATAATTTTAAAAAATAAACTGATGTAAATAAAGAATTTATTTGAGATATATTTTGTTTTATGTTACATTAAATATTATAAAAAACTTAATATGATATTTAAATTATAAAATATTCTTTTAATAAATTAGTCTTTTGCATGAAAAAATAATGAGTCACAAAAGTAATAAAGAATAAAAAAAGATTGGTAAGAGGGAGATTACCAAGACAATTATTAAGTTAAAGACAAGAGGACATTAAAATAAGTTTTAAAATAATAAAAATATGCTGATGTAATTAAAAAGGAGAATGAAAGATAGCTATCATTTTAAATTGTGCATTTTAAAATTTATATATTATGAATAAATTACGAATGAGTGTGTTTTTTAGTCTTTTTTTTAAAGTATTTTTTTATTTATTGGGTAAAAATTTAATCTCTTATAATACAGTCAGGTGTCAAAGTAGATATCTCTCCTAAGAATGCTTATTTTATGTAGAATCGAACCACACTAAGGTTAATCCTTAAGAGAATTTGAATCCCTTCTATTTAGATTAACACCTGTTGATAGTATATTTTTTAGTCTAACCAAACGTATTTTGATACTTCTACTAATTTTTTTTTTTACATGAATGCTATTTTCAATGATTTTGTAGTAAAAATCTTACCTAATGTTTAATATATAAAATGATAATTTTATAAAATGAGAATGAAATAATAATAAAATAAAATAAATTAAAATGAAATAAAATACTCATTTACAATTCATAGTTCGGTAATATTTAAATTAATATATAAAATTAATATAGAATAAAATTAAAATTAATTTAAATTACATGAATATTTCTTATAAGAAAAATAAAATTTTTTTAATTTTTTATGTATATTTTATATATGTAAATTAAATATATATTTTGATAAAATAAATACTGTTATTCAAGAAAAAAGAACAAATATTTGTAAAAGAAAAAAAACTATACATTGTCATATTTAAAATAAATATATAATATAATTATTAAACTTTTAATCTTCTTATCTTTTATTTAAGTTTTTATAATAATTTCACTTTTTATTGCCTGTAAAATTTAAGTAAATTAAATTTAACAAGAATAATAATTATTATTTTATATAATTAAGAGAAAATATTGAGATAATAATAGTTAAATTTTATTTTATAAAACTTAAAATAATAATTTTATTTTTTAAAAAAAAATAAATTTTATATTCTATTTTTAATTTTATAAAATGACGTATATGAAATTTTATTTCATATTTATTTTGTTAATAAATATAAAAAAAAAATTTCTATAAAATAAATATAAAATAAAATTATTATTTTTGTATACCAAAGGTGAAGTTGGATGTAACTTTCGCTTGTCCTTTGATATACTGAAAACGACCCGCGTAACGTGCCTTCTTGAATTAGTGTAGATAACAAGATACATGCCAATTGCAACCGTGGATTCGAACGAAAACGGTGTGTTCTTGTCAGCAGTTTAATTACTTCCTTTAACGCTTCGCTCGCATAAGCCATTACAGCAAAACAATTCGATCACACCAACCAGCTCTCCTCTCCTTGTCACTAAATATACGTTACAAGTTGGCAAAGAATAGATTTTATGCACTTCGGTGCTAGCTACCGTCCAACGAAAAGTTAAAATAAAAAAAAAGAAGAAAAGTTAATTAAAAAATATATACCAAAAAAAAAGGGAAAGTTAATAGAAAATTTATATCCAAAAAAGGAAAATTTAAAATAAAAAATTAGTTGAAATTTTTTTTATGTGAGAACTTTGCATGATTATATTATTTAATAAGAGTTTAATTTTAATTAATTATTAATCTAAATTTTTTTACAATATCATTTAATTATATAATAATATATTATCAAAAGAATTTAATTTTTAAAATAATTATTATCATAATTAAATTCTTTTCATACTATGGTAATATATGATTTTACATAATTTATAATAAATCAAAATTAAATTAAAAATAATTATAATTTTTTGTACGAGAACTTCATTGTTTTCCTACAATAGTAACGTGAAGTTCATTCATAAAATCGAAAGGATGCAAATCCACTCTTTGCCTACTTTTAAGACAGGGACAAAGGTTGTCGCAGTCTGATATGGGAGCATAGTGATTGTTGTGACAAACCTACCTTCTATCGAGGCATGCCTCTCTCTATTGCAGAGCTAGAAACAGCTTCGGTTTCTCCAAAAAGAAACACTGAAACAGCTTTTAGTTACCTGTTTTGACCTTGACTCACTCAACTCAATATTTCTGTTTACTAATTGTTTGGCTGCATTTGGCAATGTTTCTGGTTTTCTTTGCCGAGTGTATCTGCAGTATAGCCCAAAGACAGGACACAGCTTGTGGATGTGGTCCTCCAATTCCAGCTTAATTTGAACTCGTAAAATTAAGCTTTATTTTTGTTATTAAATTGGTGCGTGGCATCCAAAGTTGCAACCCCACAGACAAACAAGGAAGGGCATGTATGTAATATATGGGAGATTTATTTTTTTTTTCTAGATATAGTTTAGGAAAGAAAAACTATTTTATTTTAACGTTAGAGCATGTTATAAGTATCAGTAAATGCTTGAGTTTTGTTAAACCTGACTTATTTATTATATAAATCAGGTTTATGTGTTAATAAGATATATTTAACTACGTAGATCAAATTATCCAAAGGGTGTGGTATGATACTAGCTCATAAGAAAAAAAAAAAAGAATGTTGATGAAATCTAGGCATATAAAAAGCCTATTTACCCTAATATGTGAGCATATATTTATTTATTTTACATGTATAATTAAAGAAATATAATATTTGTATAATTTATTAATTATATACATAATTTAATGTTTTGAATTAAAGACTTTAAAAGTCTAAATTTATGAGTTTACTTTCATACAATGTTGGATAATATATTAGGTCAAGTCAACTTTTATATTTTTACAAAAAAATTAAGTAAAAAAAAAAAGAAAAAGCATATACCATATAATAGGTGTAGACGCGAGTACAGGCATACCCCTTACCAAGTGTAAAGAATTCCTGCAAGAAATGATGGTAGCTTAGAATACTAACAAAGGTGGATTCAATTTCTTACCCCACCCCAGCTTGCTTATTTCGTTTTTCATTGAACTATGTAGAATCTGTATAATAAGATACAAATGAAACTTTTACCGATATGGGTTAGTTTAATTCGTCGAAGGAATTTAGATAAATTTCAATATTTTTTGTGTAAAGGTTCAAATTCGTATTTAATTGGTAGTCACATTTGGTGATCATTTCTTCTCATAAATATTTCCTAATGTCATAGGACTAGTTGAGTACTTGAGTAGCCACTTTTTAGTGAGAAATCCATAGAAGGTAATCTTTTATGTCTACTTATTTGAGATTTCAAACATGTTAATAGCAACTGAATAGGCCAGTAACCTCAGAATAGCATATTCTTACTTTTATTTTATCTATATAAAAAGGAATGTAACTTTTGACTTGCGATGTCAGGTTTGAACTTGGGAAATTATTTGTTGAATAATTAGTTTGTAAAAATAGTTTTGGAGGAAAGTCAGATAATGATTGAAATTAAATTTAAAGTGATTTGAAATATTTATTAAATTATTTATATAATATAAATAATTTATTTATATTTCATAAACACATAATACTTAAGTTTCAATTATTTCTTTTCTAATTTGAAATATTTTAACAATTGTTTATATGTGAGATTCTGAACATATGTGACTTAATTTGAAGAGTCATGTTAGTTCAAGATATTTATTATAAATAAGTGGTTGAGTTAGATTAGAAAAGGCATACTATCAATCTTTCTTTTTCCTCTTTTTTGTGTTAACATACATTAACATAAACTTTCTGTTCTTTCGAAAAAGTTCTTCAAGGAAGCATTCAAGATTTGCTAAAGTGGATTGCTTGTAACCCAACAACAAAATAGTCGGGACAATTAACACCTTAAGGACAGGATGATAAGTTCGTTTCAAAGCCTGCATTAATTCTATTTCTCTGCCTCTATTCTATTATTTTGCAACAATCTTAAGGTATTAATTTTGGAAGATGGAATTGACGTAGGAATCTAGTTTCAAAGTAAGAATTTCATCAAACTCAATTATTTTGATGGGTTGAATTTCAACTGTTGAAAGGATAAAATGATTTTTTTGTTGACTGCTATAAAGATTTCATATCTGCTTGATCTCAAATTACTAGTAATTCCTGAACTCATTAATACTAATAAGTATTGAATATGAGAGTGAACAATGAAAAGCGCTTTATTGAATTAAGTTATTGACTATATATATATGATGAAATTTAACAACTTTTAATAACTACTGAAACTAACTGTTTAACAGAAACTAATAGACTAACCAATTTGTTACTCCAATACTCTCCCTCAAGATGGGAGATAGAGGTTCAAGACTCTCATCTTGGACAACAACAAATTGAACCGTGTTACAGACAATGACTTAGTCGGTAAATCAGCTAACTGATGATTACTAGGTACATGAACTAGTTTAGTAATTCCTATCTCTACTTTTTTGTGGATGAATGACAATCGATTTCAATGTGTTTAATTCTCTCATGATGAGTTGGGTTAGAAGCAATGTAAATAGTTGTTTGATTGTCACAAAAAACCATTGTTGGACCTGAGTCAATTTGAAAATCAAGCATCAGATTATATAGCCACTACAACTCACTTGCTGCTGCGGCCAGAGATCTATACTCTGCTTCAGCTGAAGAGCGTGAGATAGTAGTATGCTTTTTTTACTTCCAAGATATCAGTGAATGGCCAAGAAACACACAATAGCCAGAAACTGATTTATGAGTGTCTGTGCAAGAGGCCCAATCCGCATCTGCATATGCTCTTAGTTTGAGTGAAGAATCTGATGAGAAAAGAATTCACAGTCCTGGTGAAGACTTCAGGTACCTTAGCAGATGATGCACTACATGTAAATGTGGTTCACTTGATTTTGAGACATATTGGTTCAGCTTATTAACTGCATAGTTGATATCAGGTCTAGATATTGTGAGATACAATAGCTTGTCAATGAGCCTTCTGTATAAAGAGTCATCCTCCAATAATTCTCCTTCAGTGCCAGTCAACTTCAGATTATAGTCCATAGGTGTAGTTGTAGGCTTACAACCTAGGAAGCCTGTTTCTTCTAATAGGGACAATATATATTTCCTTTGACAAAGAAAGATGCCCCTCTTTGAAGGAGCTATTTCTAAACCCAGAAAATAACTCAATTTTCCTAGGTCTTTCAACTTGAATTGCATCTTCAGAAACTCTTTGGTTTGCTAGACTGCATGTTGATCAGAGTTTGTAATAATAATATCATCCACATAAACTAACAATGCTACAAATGAACTGCCATGTGATTTAGTGAACAAAGAGTAATCACTGACTGATTGTTTAAAACTATAAGCTAGTAGAGCTGTTTGGAATTTGTTGTAACATTGCCTGGATGCTTGTCTCAGTCCATATATAGACTTGTTAAGCCTGCATACAAGTTTTTAACTACTCTGCCCCTATCTTGGATAACCTTGTGATAAGTACATGTAAATTTCTTCAAAGAGATCTCCATTAAGGAATGCATTATTGATGTCCAGTTGAGAAAGAGTTCAACCTTTAACAGCAGCCAATGAGAGTAATACTCCAACTGTGGAAAGTTTGGCAACAAGAGAGAAAGTCTCTACAAAATCTAAACCAGCTTGTTGAGTGTAAACTTTGGCCACTAGTCTAGCCTTATACCTTTTAATTGAACCATCAGGCCTGTATTTTAGTTTATAAACCCATTTGCAGCCTATAGTATGTTTTCCTTGTGGCAGTGGAACAACAGTCCAAGTATGAGTAGCTTCCATACCTTGCAACTCAACATCAATTGCTACCTGCCATTCTGGATATTTGACAACTTGGGGGTAATATTGTGGTTCAAAATGAGATGATACTTGCATCATATAATTCCTGTAAGTAGGTGTTAGTTTGGTGTAGCTCAAATGGTTTGAAATTGGATAGGTACATTTTGGTGATGTTGCAAGGTTGCAATGATAGTCATTGAGATAAGATAGTTTTCTTTTGGTTCTGGTTGAGTGTCTTGGTTGGTTTGTTGATATTGGGAGGGTTGCTCTGGGTCTTGTGTCTAGTTTTCAGGCTGAGGGACTGTGTTTGATGGTGGATTTTCGAATTACTAAATCAAGAAACAAATCTATAACATGGTCTGGTGGAGTAGCAGAGCGAAAAGGGTATATATCTTCATGAAAAACATCTCTTGATATAAAAAAGGTCCTGTGCTGAATGTCATACAGCCTATAGCCCTTGTACCCTTTTGGATAGCATACAAACACTGCAGGTACTGCTCTTTGTGTGAATTTGTGCCTTTTGGACTGCAATGTGGATGCAAAACAAAGACATCCAAATGATTTTAATTGCAAGTAATCTGGACTGGTGTTTAATAACAGCTTATATGGAGTCATCTATTTTAGTACCCAAGAAGGAATTCTATTAATTATATAGGTAGCTGTGGCCACACATTCACCCCAAAAAGAAAGTGGAACACGACACTGAAAAAAGAGTGATCTGGCCACATTCAATAGGTGTTGATGCTTCCTTTCAACCACTGAATTCTTTTCAAGCCTTTCTACACAACTAAATTGATGTATTATTCCCTTATTATTAAGGAACTCAGTTAGTGCCAGCTCCTTGGCATTTTCTGACCTCAGGCTTTAATGGTTTTCCCAAACTGAGTTTCTACATACTAGAAAAATTGCATCAGTAGCTTGTAGCTTCTGACTTGTGTTTCATAAGAGCAGTCCATGCGTATCTACTTGAGTCATTCACTATTGTCAAGAAGTACTTGTATCCAACAAATGTTGGCTCATGGAAGGGTCCCCAAACATCACAATGCACCAAATCAAAAGGGTTAGCTAAGAGGATGTTGTTTAGCAAGAGGACAAATGAAACAATTATCAAAGTCTTTATAAGAACCAACTGGAAGTTAAGATTTATTTTTCATTTTCTCAAAATTGTTTGATGACAAATGACCAAGTCTGGCATGCCAGACACGAGTAGAAACAGCTTTTGTACAAGTAGATTTATAATGAATTGCAGAAACAGAACTAAGATTACAAAAGGAATTTGAATTACAAACAGATGTTGAATTACAATCAGAACTAAGGAATGGGGGATGATCTTTCAAGACATAAAGTCCTCCATAAAGTTCACCATTGCTAATCTTCTTCAATGTTTGATTGTCCTGAATGTAAAAATTTTTTTGATGAGAAAGTAATTGTGATATCAACATATTTCAACAAGCTGCTCATTGATATTAAATTGAATTTGAAAGTTAGAATATAAAAGACATTGGTGAGAACTAAATTGGAAACAGATACTGTTCCTATACCAGTAATTTGAATCTTTTGTTTATTAGGTAACGTGATAAATGAATTTGAAACTGACTTAAAAGAAGTGAAAAGATGTTTAGAACAACATATATGATTGGTAGCTCCTGAATGTAATATCTAGGAGCCAAAAATTGAATTGTTTTTAGAATATGCAGATAAAATTGTACCTGCAGATGAAGGAACAGCTTGTTCCACTTGAGACTTGGTGGCAAGTGACATTTGAGAAGACAACAAGCCATCAAATGTTGATACTGAGCAGGAGTAATCTGATTGTTAGACTCCATTGTTTGAGTCATATCTTCTGACACTTGGTTTACAGCAGCTTTACCACTAGCTTGTTTGGAATGTGGCTTATACCCAGGTGGATAGCCATGAATCTCAAAGCATTTGTCTACGATATGTCCAGCTATACCACAATGAGCACATATTGGCCTATTCTTCCTGGTTTGCTTTGATCTGCTTGTATTAGTAGTAGAATTGTCATTTCTGACAGCAAAAGCAAGTGAATTATCCATACTGGGCTGTGAATTTGATCCAATCTCTTTATGCTTCTCTTCTTGAACAACAAGAGAGAAAACATTTGCAAAAGGCAGAATTGGCTCCATTAGGAGCAGCTGGCCACGAATCTAAGCAAAGTTATCATTCAGCCCCATCAAGAATGACATAACATACTCCATTTGCGAATACCCGAGATATGGTCTGAGAATTAAAGATGAATTGCTGTGTAAAGGACATATTTTGAATACCCTGTCTAATCATCTATATGATCTTTTCACATCAGCAACAATTTAAACTATGAAATGCAGTGTTAAACATAGGAATAAGGTAATGAAGTTTCCAACCTTCCTAGGATAAAGGCTATTTGGCACGTTAATATATCTTTTGAGAGGGCTTAATAATTCACAAAATAAAAAGGGTACAACCACTAGAGCGGCAAGTTGACTTTTCACTAAAAGTAAAAAACGAGGTATGGAGGATTTAAATCCATAAATTTGCTCCGAGTCCTCACTTATTTATTAAATGATCATCCGATATATGATTGTTGGAAATAAGAATAAAAACAAAACTTCAGAATAAAAAAAAAATCAAGAGATAGATATACCAATGAAATTTTAATATTTACAATTAATATTTCCTTAATTTTTCCCCTATACTTAACTTACGAGTTGATTTTTGGGTTCCTAATGTGCTTCACACATCTGCTATATATATATATATATACACACACACCAATCTTCTAGATTTTTTAATTGACCATTCGTATATTGTGCTAGCATTTGTCTCAACTCTTAAATTCTTAGTTGATGTTTGGCATTCAAGATTAGATAAGACTAAATCAAGCCTAGTTGACATTAAATTATTGTAAGTAAGTAAATGCACAATTTTCTTTTTCGTTTTCAATTTAAGATATAGAACTCAAAATTTCAACCAATTTATAAGATTTTCAAAAATTGCTACTCGATTATGTCAACTAATGCTTTATTGTATGTAAATTATAAAATTAACAAATTAATGCAACCGTATCGATTTGACAAAGAGAGACAGTGGATGGTGGAACAAATAATGATCAATGGACAAAGAATAAAAGTAAAAAATAATGAAATATTGCATAATTTACATTTGGAGAATTTTAGAACAATGATACTAGAGTCTGCTTAATTTCAACATATAAATTTATTCATGAGAATTTGACGAAAGGAAGTTTTGGATTAGATTTCTAGATATTTGAAAAGGTTTTCACTTCTTAAAATTGCCTTTCAACTCATATACTTTAATATTCCTATAATCCTATTCAATAAATTTCAATCCAACCCATCATTTTAAAATAATCATTCTTTCACATCTAATTAATCACTTTATAAAACTAAATTATTTAATTCGCACAAGTGAAATAATATATAATATATTATTATTATTATTATTATTATTATTATTATTATTATTGCCCGTGTCTTGAGAGGCACATATATGCACTTTTTATTTTTCTTATATAAATATTTTATAAGTTAATTAATTATAATTTTATTATAATTATAAATTAATTAGTTAAATAAAAATAATTTTGTTAAAAAAGTAGAATATATTTCAAAGTAGTTATAAAAGACCAACATGCGTTGGTCCAAGTGGAAGTGGCTTGTATCTCTTAAGTATCATGTCAGGAATTCGATCCCTGGTAGATGTGAATGACGCATACACTGTTGGTAGGCCTCCTTTCCGCAAGGGATATGTCTGAAGGCCGAGAGATTAGTCATTCACCTTCCAAGTGAGAGAATAATCTGAGTGCATCAAAAAGTAATTATAATAATGTCATTAATATAAAAAAATATATTTTAAAAGCAGTTATAACTATAGAGTGATTAAAAAAATATTTGTATTTCTAATTTTATTTTTTTTATTTGTGTTTAATTAGTTCGTAATGATTTTTTAGGAAACTAAAAATTTGATATCAAAGAGGACAATCTTCTTTTTAATAGTATAGAATAGCTAGATAGATTATTATTATTATTACTAATTTTTGCATTTTTATTTTTATGAGAGTATATTTTTATATAAATTAAAAAAATATTATTTCATTTTTTTGTGTAAAATATGATGTAAGGATATGTTATTCCAATATTGCTAGTCATAGTGTCAATGTCATACTTGAAATTTTATTAGGAGGAGAAAGAAGCCCACTCAGATAATTACCTTTGAAGTTTTTTTTTTTTTATAAAAGTTTACTCAACTAACCTCTCGGCGTAAGGGGATCTCACTATAGAGGGATGATCACCAAGTGAAACAAGTAGTTGAAGGGGATTCTAACCCTTGCATATGGAGAATGCAAAACTCTTATCAAAATACATTCAATTGAGCCAATCCATGTTAGCATTTTATGTTTATCCATTTAAACTAGACTTTAAACAAAATTATTGCATCACAAAAAACCTTTTCATTAAGCAAATATATTTGAATACAACATAATAAAGCAGTCGTGCTATGCTAATAACTTTATTCTTAACCAGAAAAATCACTACAATGGCAATCTTCTTGTCACTTCATACATCCTTTTTCAATCCAAATTTTCAAATACTATCACATAGTCATTTACACAAAAATCCTCCTTTTTTTTTGGCTTCCTCTTCTGTCTTCTCCACCATGTCTCTATCAGAATCATGTCCCCCACAATCTGCTACGGAGATGGTGCATTATACCATTGTACAAGTATATCCACAATTGTGCAACTTTTTATGTAATTAAGAAATATTCCCCCTTAAGTATATCTTTTAGTTATTGACAAGGCATTCCAATAGACATGCTGTGAGACTAACTTCTCAAGTATGGTCATGACTGGGTTTTGACCAGAAAGCCCTCCCAACAAGTGTAAGGTTCGAACTTTGCTTATCTTTTTGAAAGTGTGGCTCGCTTACCACCACCCACAAGCCTTATTGGTTTCTCCCTCAATTATATAGTCATACATGAAATGCAAGTAGTTGAAGGGATGCATGTCATATCCATCTAAAGTCTGCCCGCAAGAAGTTTTAAGGCCAAAAACTTAATCGATAAAAGCAATTAAAAGAGCACGATTAAATTGATTATGAGATTGCCAATTAATCTTAACCATAATCTTGATTGCCACAATTGTTAGTATTTATCTTCAAATTAAAACCTTCAATCATTACAAAATTTTCTTTACAAGTAGGTCTCTTTAATCACCTCCAATTTACTACACGGTGCAAGTCTTGGGGGAAAAGAAATTAACCTCTAATTGTCATGGCAACCTCTCTCTTTCTCTTTATCTCTCTCCACGCACACATACACAAACACTTAATTGATTCGGTGACCCAAGAAATATGAAATGAACCAATTAAAAAAATTTGGATTGGTTTGAGTCATCGGTCATTGAATCCAAAACTTGACCAGACCTATCCACAATTGGTTCAGTTCATGTGTTGAAAATTTTTAACCTTTGAAGCCAAACCTAGACCCAATGACCCGAGGCCCACTTTGCCACATTTCAGTTTTCACTTCACGAGGATCCTAGGTCTAAGTGTTCATTTTAGAATATAGAACCATCTTCATGCACCAACCCTTACCTCATCTCCATAGAATCTTATATACTTTCAATTTCATCTTCATCCCCAACCAAGAGTGATGTGAGTGGTTTCCATCTTCATCCCCAACCCGGAGGTTGGTTGGCTTCGTGCGAGAGTGCTAGTACGAATCTTATGCCTAGCCCCATTTTTCAATGCCAACAGTGCCAATGCTCACCTATAAGCCTAGCTTTATCTTTTGCTTTCTTTCTTTTGTGATTAACACCTAAATCTATATCTTCTGGAGGTGATTGTCATTTCCTAACTTTATTTCTTTTGAAGCTTTATTAAAAATTGGTTAGCCAAAATGGAAATGGAGATTGGAGAGCGCTTTTGGGGAAGCATTATTTGCTTTGCACTACACTATCCCATCTCATTTGGTTTGCTTTTAGCATTAGGAATGGTCGAATGGGTACCAAATCATGGAACTAAATTCCTCTCCTTTGTTGTTACCAGTTTTTTTAATTCAGTTGTGCTTGTGAATCATGATGAAGAGTCAGTTATATTGATTATTCATTAGTAATTTGATTTTTTCTTAGACTTCTATTTCATACCTCTACAGCTTTATTTCAAACTTTGAGTTTTTTTTTTTTTTACTAAGCTTTGGTTAAATTTTTTATTTGTTGAAAAAAAAGGATGGATTTGATGATCTGAATCAAACTAACTCAATCATAGTTGAGTTAGTTCAGTTCGGGTTGCATGAAAAAATTTCACCAAATCTAAACCAAGCCAAATTGCTAAGGTTTATTGGTGTATATGTGTGTGTATGTGTGCGCACACACACATACACGCACACACACATTGAATATTGAAATATTATTTTCCTCCCTTACAAGTAAGAATTAATGGTCATTGAACAAGAGTGATTTTGAATTATACATACTAAATTTGGAATGATTTATGGACTAATTTGTAAGAAAGTCCATGCATAAGAATGAGAATTGGAACATTAAAAGGAAAGAAGCTCCTTATTATTCTCAATTGAAGAAGAAAAAAGGCATCAAGTGTTTAAGATTCAAAATCTTTAAGTTTATACTTGTGTAAATCTTAGAATTATTACTAGAGAATAAGTATTTGCATTAACAATGCTTCAAATTTGCACATATTACATGCTAGTAAAGTTTTAAGAAACATAAGTTCTTAGGAGAAAATTTTTTGAAGACTAAATCAAGCATTTATTCTAGAAAATAATATTCTCATAAATCACTTTATTTAAATTATAATTATGTGTTGAGAAAACTTTCATTGTTAAAAAAATGCTTAAAAAATTCAAAAAATCTTGGCATCAAAATATAATTTACGGAACATATAATATTAAAAAGAAATTATAATTTCATCAAATTATTCATCTCTTTTTTCCTTTAGTCATTTATAGAAAAAATCGGCTAGGACTTTGGGCTTTGATTACTTTTCAAGGTTCAAATTGAATATGAAACTTTGAAAGCTCTACTAATCATACAACCATTCTTTACGTGATATGTTGTTTTTTGAGAACTTGCTTGATTAGTTGATCAGTTCAAACTATCACCTAGTAGTTATGGAAGTATGGACATCAATTATGAGTTGAAGTTAGGAGGGGGAAAGTTACCTTCTCAACCTTCTAATAATGTAGTTAGATTCCCTTATGACCTAGCTTGTGATGTAAATTTGTTTCTACCTTCCTATGTCTTATATTATTAGGAAAAAAGCTTACTACTTAATAATTGATTAAGAGATACATGTAGATGTTCTCTCTCAATTTTGGCTGTGTAAGAATTGGAGATGATGCAATGAACTATTTAGGATGTTGAAGTTCATTTCATATTCATCTGCCTAGAAGAAATTCTTCACATTTTTTAATGTTGTGTTTGGATAAAGTATTTTAAAATTTTAAAGAATTTGAAATATAGAGAAATTGAATTACAATAATTCAATAGCTATCATTTATAAAATATCTTGTTTGGATGGTTATCTAAATTGAAATCCAAAATCCCAAGCTTGCGTTGATTTTTTAGCCCCAACTGCTTTTGATTGATAAAATTCTTTTGCAAACATTTGAAAGGAATGAGAAACACAAAGGAATGAAAAATTCAGTTCATGAATTCCATGACTTGTTACTTCCAATCCAAATGAACTAGAAGCACAAATCTAAAATCCCAATGTACAATGCAGTACCAAGTGGCAACGCAGAGGGATTATTCTTCGTTGAACTGAAATGATAGTTTTGAGGAAGGATAAGGTAAAACTCAAATCAAGGAGCCATGGAGGAAGGGTAGTTGTTGAAGGATAGCTAATATGAAACTAGTTTCGATCTCTGAACAAAGACAACCAAAATCCAGAGATGTGAGACAGAGAGAAGTGAGAGTATGCTAGAGACAAAGGCTAGGTGAAGAAATTTTACAAATTCCACCTCCTAATCAGTTATTTGAAATTCCTAGTTTTGGATAAACAAATACCCCAATCAAAATGCTTCAAAAGTTTCAAATTCTTTCTATCAAATATCCAAACAAAGTATTTTATAATAAAGCATTTAAATTCCTTAAAGAAAATACATCTCCCGCTTTATATCCATTATCCAAACACACTATAAGGGTTTTAAAGAAAGTTAGAGATTTTATCTGCATATTTTCCCATGAATCAAGATAGGACTGCTAATCTACTATAGCCGTGCTAGTCTTTTACCTATTTTATTTTGCTTGGTCTTTGAAAGTCCTAAATTTATTTGCATTTGTTTGGGTTGGCATCGATACCTTAATTGGAAAGCGTAAATATTAGTAAAAATTTCGGTTTCAACTTGAAAAGTACACTTTGCCGAATTTAAGCATATATTTTGGTAACGATGATGGCCAAAGACCTTGAAAAGATCAATGGCATGGTTACTCGTGGTTAAAGTTTTAACCAACACGTCTTCTACATAAACTTCCTATTTCTTCTGATTTGGTATTCATTCATCAATATTTGGCAAGTGACTCCAATGTTTTCCATTTGAAAGGTTGTCAAAATAGGTTAAGCCCGTTGATTAGGCCAACATTTTAGTGGCTAGAACAAAATCCAACCCAGCTCAGCCTAAATTCAAAGGGATCGATTAGCTTGATAGACTACTAAATAGCAAGTGATTTAGGCTACTAGCCCAATAATACTTAAAACGCTTAACATTAGGCTAGGCATTGGGCAATAACATAGATTTAACTATTTGCAAGATGGGCAATAAAACACAGCCTACTTGAATAGGGGGAAATGGGCTAAGGTGGCAATAAAACTATGTATTAAGATTGAGGCTTGACTTATATTGTTGCTATGATATGAAGTTTGAAGGATTCATTTATTATTATCATTAATTAATGCTCTTAAATTGAACTAATTGAATTAGATTACATAATTCAATTATGCCATTAGTTAAAGGATTTGATAGTGTTGGAAATGGAATCAATTCATTTGAAATTCATAGTGATCCTGCGAGAACCACCTTAGAGAAGCAAGATCGATAGGAAAAGGAAATATATGGCTAGAAACTTTTTATCATTAAATTACCATAGATTTTAATACCGTGATTGGCCTTGCAGATAATAATTGAAGATTTTATGCCATCAAACATTTTCTTTCATTAAATCTTACAAGGTGTATGGCCAGCAGAATTTGGTTCGATTAAATTTAGTTTTGCTCGAATTAAGAAGTTATACAATTCAGCTTGGCCTAAATTGACAACTCAATTTGGTAACAATTGACTTTATCATTAAAGTTTTTTAATTTGCCTTCAATGTGCATTTGAATATGACGATAGCCAGTGTATGCATCCATAAAGTCCAGTTATCATTATCCCATTGCCCCATCAACCAGCTTATCCATACTTGGGAGGGATAAGAGTTTTTTTTGGACAAGTCTTGTTTAGGTTGGTGTAATCAATGCACATTCTTGATTTCCTATTTTACTTTGATGGATTTGGCATCCATTAACTTTTTCATCCCATTGTCTGTAATTTTTTGTTGCTATAGACTAACTATTCATTTTCTTTATGCAACTTGTTTAAAATCAAGATAAATAGACAATTTGCGATAGAAGAATTTGGGTTCAATTCCCAGTATGTTGGATGCTGCCTAGACAAAGAGATTTGTGTTTTTCTTTAAGAATTCAACAAATCTAATTTGCCTCACCAATGTGATATGATCTTTAACACTCCTTGATGGCTTTATCTCTTGTAGGTCTTGTTTGATGTCAATCTAGGTCATTAGGATATGGTGATTCATTCATCGATTGGGCCAGCTAGGGGTGCCACAAGAGTTACGTTCGTTTTTTCTAGCTCAAGGCCATTGTTATAACATAGTCTAGATGTCCTTTCTTCATACGTGTGTCTTTGACTTGATTTCCATGTGTATGATATTTCATTGTTAAATGTGTTGTTGAGATAATTACTTTGAGGTTGTTCAAAGATGGTTGGCATTATATGCCATTTTAGAATCTACTACAAAGAACTTGACTTTTACTAGCTTTGAGCATGCTTTCTATTTCAGATTGATATGTAGTTAGATGCACACCTCTTCACATCCACCCATCTACAGAAAGCCTAGCCAATGATATAGCAAATGGTTAGAGGTCATTCATCAATAATTGCAACTACTTGAATTTGCTTAAGTAAAGGATATCCACCAAGTCTCCTTGATCAATAACAAGGTATTAAAATGCAAACCACATCATGTGATGCAACTGTAATATTACAGTTGCAGTAGTATTCGCAGCAGGGTGATTTCCATTCACACCACAGCAACTGCATCGCAACTGTAATGGCTGCGACAACCACAATATTACGGTTTTTATATAAAATTTTAAAAAAAGATATTTAGTATATTATTTGTCAAAAAAATTTCATGACCCCCGCTGTCACAACCCACATCGCAGTAGTCGCAATGCCGCAATCGCAGTAATCACAACATAACCATAATCGCAACTATAATTCAAAACCCTGATCAATAAGGCTTTTTTTTTTTTAATATGAGGAAGTTCTCCATGATGGTGGAGAAGATAATGGGGGTCTTGATAGCTCACTTTGATATATTGATAATAAGCATATGATAATAAGATCGTGGAGACTTTTTGCTTAACTTTTGTCTTTTTACTAGAGTTGATAGGGGTGTCAAAAAAATTCTTGCATTAGCAAGAATATGCAGCAATTACCTACGATGGAGTAGAAGACAGGTAACCATTTAATAAATGAGGCGGGGCAAGGATCGTATTACTTGTCCTGTAGCTATCATGGTATTCGTGAAATATATTTTTCTTTTAACATTTTACACATATTAAGATTTTTATTTTTTTCTTTGAGAATATATAGGAATCTATATTTTCTTATTATTCTACAATGAAATTTTTATGTGGAGGAACTCGTAATGATAAAAATTATTGAAAAAATTTATACCATTCAAATAATAAGTATTTATGTGGATTATTTTTCACAAAAATATAATTAAACTTGATATATTATTTGTGATATTATTTTAATTTTTTAAGTAATTTAAATGTTTAGACAAAGTTATGGTATGTATGTGATGTTAAATTTTATCCATTTATATTTTTCAATTTGTGATTTTAAAATTTCATTTTGAATTATTAAATACTCACAGTACCCACCTCAATGTGGGAATTAGAAATAGGAACCTACAGCTAGATGTTCAAGACTCTCGCGGACGTATGATGCTTCTCTAGCTCGATCATGGTTGGGATCATTGTTTTGATTTCTATTCTGGTTTGTCTCTTTTTAGATGCCATGGTTAGTCAATTGGGTGCTTGGAGAAAGTTTTACTAATTTTCCATCAACAACACCAATGTTCTGTTTTGAGGTAGTTGATAGTTTGGTAGCATGGTGAGATCCATGAGATGAATGGAAAGAAGTCAGAGTTATTGATATGGAGTAGAGTGACAAATTGTAGTAGAGAAGAAGACATGGATACAAGTTGATGGTAGCAGGTATAACGTGTATACTTATAGGACGAGGACTCCTATTTATAGACATGGTCACCAGAGTCAAACCTATGTCCAAAGCTGTTGGAGCAAATGCCCCAACCCCCCCCCCCCCCCGGTACTTGAAAATTTATTTGGCACGTGTTTTTTTTAATTATGTGTAGGTTTTCCCTCACAAAAAAATGTCGTGTAGATAATGTTGAAAGCCTTTATTCACACTTGAATTGTTAAAAAAGAAAAATTTAATGAATATAAAAAATGGTACATGTGGGAATAGTAAGATCAAAAACAATCCTTTCATTCTTTTATTATACAGCTTATTGCTTAGTTCAGAATCCTGTCATTCCCAATATATAGTAACATAGAAGTTTTTCTGTCAAACAAAATAATATCTAAGGCATATGTGTCCAACAACTTAAGTATCAATATCTAAGAAGTGAATAGTTAGCTTTTTGTGTAGCATGCTTGATTCAAGAGATTATGTTTTAAGGTTGTCAAACTCTAGAGTTTAGATAAATTTTTAAAGCCTTCTTAAACTCGATTTCTAAACTCGAATCGTAAACTTGTAAGTATTTACAAACTTAAAAAATAGTATTAAAAAATGTATCCTAATATCTAAACATAATTTAATAATATATTTATAATCAATATTCAATATTTTAACTCTATAATAAAGAAAACAAAAGTAATAAAGTGAAAATATAACTCAATACTTAACCCAATTGTTATATTAAACCTAACCTAGCTATTTACAGTATTTTGTAGTTTATCAAAATATAATAAGAAAAATGAAAACATAAAATTAATTTTATAAACCCGATACATATCGCAAAATTTTGACAATGGTTTGAGGTCAAAATCATGTACAAAGCTGGGTTGATAAACTCATTGGTAGAATCAAGATTTTACTAATTCTATGAGAATTTACTTGAATTCATAAGAATTTACCAAAACTAAAGTTTGCTTGCAATTTAATTTATTTTTTGTGTCCTAAGATCATAAATTTGTAAAATTTTAAGAGTTTACTCAAGGGTTTTTGCATTTGATAAGAAGTTAAATTATTTGCCCAAATTTTATTCCCTAGAAATCAATTTAAAAATCTTATCATATATATGCACATTGATAATACTTTTATAAAATTAAATGAGATTTGATATATCCAGTAGAATATTTAATTTTAAATTTATCTTTGATCTTATAATTAGCAACTACGAAAATTGAAATGAATTTCTTAATTTGTTATGAATTATAAAGGATTGAATGCTCAATATATGAATTTTATTTATATGTAAATATATAATTAATAATTATATATGATCAGATATTATATTAATATGAACATGTGAATTTAAATTTTTTGTATCAATACATGTTATCCTCATTGACAAAAATTTATGGATTCGTCAGTAATATTAACCAGTTGTAGCCGTTTTTGTTGACCAAATGCGGGTGACATTCCTTTGTGAGATTGGTGTGGGGGAGACGAATTGTGTGGACTAGTCTCTTCAAGTTTGACATGGGCTAATGAGAATCTTATAGGACAACACCTAAAGTAACGTATATAGCTTATCCTTTGGATCTAATTTGGTTTTATGGTTCCTCATTGCTATCTGGGTAAACTGTTAAAACACTCCTTTTAACTGTAGGTGTGTTGCGTATACACTTCTTTAATTAATAAAAATAGATTGTAAATATTTAAATTATTAAATTTGTAATAATTAAATTCTTTATTTAATGTTATGTCAAATTTAACTTATGATTTTATAGAACATGATATTCACTGATTTATTAACATTTTTTTTATTTTTTTTTTAAAAAATAACTCATTAAATTAATAACAGAATCAAACTTCAAACTATATCAAGATACATAATTTATTTATTTTATGAGTTATTTTTTTAAAAAATTAAAAAATATTAATAGATCATGTACATAATACGTGTAATTGATAATTAAATTATTAGTTAAATTTGACGAAATATTATATAAAAAACTTAATTGATACAAATTACATAATTTAATTATTTAATAGTTATATTTTGTTAAAGGATATACATATAACTCATTCAAAGTCATAAGAATGTACGAGTATTTTACCCTTGTTATTTTAGTAATTTTATACTTTTTTTCCCATAAATCCATTCCATCTATTAAAAAATTGTTACGTATATTTCTTTTAATAAAGATTTTAAAAAAAGAGGAAGCTTCCGTATTTCAATTGAGCCAACCTCAATGGCAGAAAACTGTTATATTTGAAGCTTCTGTCCTATTATTATTATTATTATTATTATTATTATTATTATTATTATTATTATTATTATTATTACACAGTTTCCTCTCAATTTAAATGAATGAGGGATTGTAGTCATCATCTATTTATTTTCGTTGGTCATATCGAATTCTCAAATACTAATAAACAAGGGCGAAGCTACTTGTAGGTCATACCAAAATTTTTCAAAATTTTATTTTTTTAAAAATTATTTTTAAAAAATCAAAATTTATTAATTTAATCTCTCAAATTAAATAATGTTGACTTTGACCTCTTAACAAAACTTGTCTAACTCTGCCTCTACTAATAAATTAATAATACAAGCTTACTTCATGGAAAGTGGAAATGTAATACCTCTTTAGAAAAATATTTTTCCAACAATGTCGGTTATAAACCAATCTTTTATATATTTTTATACTTTTTTTGGTACATTTATATTTTCGATATGATGAAGTTGGTTGAAAGATATGGAAAATATGATGAAGTTGGTTGAAAGATATGGAAAAGAACCAAAATTGTTTACTCGAAGCTTTATTCAGGCGCATCACTGATGGTTCAACACGCGACATGCGTGTTTATAAAATAATAGTTTTAACAGTGGAATAAATACCATTTAAATGCTTTTATAGTGCTTTAAATTATAGTACGCACCTTGATTATTAGTGCATATTTGAAAAGTGAAATTGATTGCTTTTAAGAAAAAATTATTTTTTTTTAAAAAATTTAATAAAATTTTAATTATAAATTATTTTAAATATAAAATATAGTAATTTAAACGTACACTTGATCTTTTAATTATAATTTAAATAATATGTTATATTTTATACATTTGCTAATTTCACTATAAGCAGCTGCAACTAAATTTACAAAAATATCATAGCTATTAATCTAATTTTTTTGTTGCCACTATTAATCTAATTTATACTTATAGTTCTTAGTGCAACTCTTTATTAGTTAATTTTTATTTACTTTTTGTATATCTTTTATATTATAATCTAATTATATTTAATTATATTAGTAAAATGATTTAACTATGATAGTAATTACATAAAACTATCCAACCCTTTATGATAAAGTTTAGAGTAACTTTTATTTTATTTATATATATATTTTTTCACAAATTCACTCTATTTTCAAAACTTATCATACTCCCTAAGTATTTTAAAAAATCACACATACTCTTAAAATATTTATATAAATTTCTTTTATATTCTAAAAACACTCTACATATACTTTCCTTAAAAAAAAGAGGTCTGTGTAAGTTTTAGAAATAAAATTTTTTTTTGTGAAAAATAGATAAATAGAGAAAAAAGTTAAAATAATTTACTCTAAAGTTTAAGTTTGATAGAATTCATTTTTTATATTATTAATATATAAATCTTAAATAGTGATATTATTAAAAGAGTTAACTATCATAATAATAGTTTAATTTTGATTTATTATTAGTATAAAAATTTTACACATTAACTAATTATGAATTGTCAAATTATTAAAAAGATTTGAGTAAATTAATAATTACTTAAAAAGTTAAATATTTAATAATATATAATTAGATAATAAAATAAAAAAATTATACTGAATGATGAATCAAAAATCAAAATTATATATATATATATAAAATGCTTGTCTCCCATCCACCTTTTAACTTTGATAAAAAAAAAAGTTATCATAGTTAAAACTAAGGGTGGGAATGAACTTAATTAGGTGGCTTCGCCTTACTATTTAAGCTAGACTAAATTTTTTTTAAAAATTTATTTAATTAAAAAAGTAAAGAGATAGGTCTTTAAAAGAGCCCGTCAAGTTTATATCAAATAATATGTTAAATTAAAACTAAATTTTCAAGAAGAATGCATGATTTTTTTAAAATGAAATCTTAGCTATCCTAATCTATTTCTATCCTTGTTTAAAACTGATTCCTTTTATTTCTATTAAAGTGTTTATTTAAAGAAAAATTCAAGAACTATAATTTAAATGACATTACATTCTTTTAATAATAGTTGACATTAAAATTCTTTTAACACTTTTTAATTTCGGGAACGAGTCTCATATAAATTGTATTGTCTAATTTTAAGTTACTTTTTAAATCTTAAATCTTAAATTTTCTTATCCACCAAAAAATCTTAAATTTTCTTTGTAATAAAATAGCAAAAATAATAAGTTTAATTTAATTTATTATTATTAAATTATGTTGATACATCACTAAAAATATTCTATTTTTAAAATAATTATTATCATAATTAAAATCATTTAATGATTAGTCAACAAATAATTAATTGATATTATAAAATAAGTTTTTATTAAAATATGTCTTTAAAGTAGATGTTAAGGAATCAAAATATTATTTATTATTTTTTATTAAATTATCTTAATTATTTAAAAAAATATTAAATGTATTTTTTATTTTTAAGATATTAAATTATTTTACTTTTTATTTAATAATTTTTATTTTTAATTTCTTAATCTATATCTTTAAGACACACGTTAACATAACCATAAAATTATTTTATGTTAATAGTTGATTATAGTTAAATTTAAAAATAATTTTATATGAAAAAATAATTCATATGATTTAATGTGTTAAATTAATTTATTTCATACTTAAAATACTTTATAATTAAAATTTTATTAAAAATTTTTATGAAATAAAAATTTTAAATTAATCAAAATTAAAAATATGTATATATATATATATATATATTTAATAAAGTGAGCATGAGAAGTGAAAAAGGCATAGTTAAGTGGCAAAGGAAAAAAAAAAAAAAGAGATAAAAGAGCGGGGTAGTATGATATGAGACTATAAGCAGAGAGTAGTAGAGACTAGAGATGGTATGTTGTAGATAAAAATCCGCTGTTGGAACAGCCCACGGGAATGGCAAGCATGGCCCCTGGTTTTCAGTTTCACTTGCACAAAACCAACTCTCTCTCTTTCTCTTTCTCTCTCTCTCTCTCTCTCTCTCACCCCACTCCTTCGTTCCTTGCACCTCTTTTATATCAACATATCAATCTCAATCTCATTCTCATTCCTTCTCATACCCTCACCCTCCATCTACTTGATCAACAGCGTTTCCTATGCCTATATTCACTTCTCTACCCTCCTCCTTTTGCCCCTCAACCTGTACAAAACCCTCCTAGAATCTCTACCCTTTTCTTTATTACCGTATATCCCTCCCCTGCTTCCTCTGTTCTGCTTTTCTTCTGGGGCCATTTTGTTTTCTGGGTCGCTGTTTCTTGCATTTGTACTGAGTTTTCGTTCGTACCCATTTACTATAGTAGGATTCTGTGTAGTCCCCTGTCCGTGTACATCTCAATAGGTCTCTGGTAGAAGCATTTTGTGGGTAAATATCTCTTTTTTTTGGTTCGGTGTTCAGACAGCGATTCTGCATTCCAGTGGTGGCCATCTTGGTTCTTTTTTTCGTTTTTGTTTTGAATTGGGATTTGAATGGGGATTGAGAGGACCTTGGCTGATAGGAAAGGCCGAGACTTCTGTGAATTACCCAAAGAGACGAATACCAACAACAAATCGAGGAAGAACAGGCGGCGTCAGAAGAAGATGTCGCCGGTTCAGAAACTGTTCGAGACTTGCAAGGAAGTGTTTGCCTCTGGTGGCACTGGGATTATCCCACCCCCTCAGGACATTGAAAAGCTACGGTCTGTTTTAGGTACGTGGCCCAATTATACATTTCAAAAAGTTTTGTTTTTTATTGTGTTGTGTGTCATTCTTGGGTAGTTTTTCCAACTGGGTATGCTTCTGATGTGAAAATTGGATCGGGAATGAAGCTCTTTGTGTGATTTCACTCTGGTTGTAGGGTCAATTCTAGTGGGCTAATGTGAAATAGGTTGAATTTTCCCTTTTGCTCGGAATTATTGATCATTTTGTTTTCTCATAGGACTTTGTATTCTGGGAGGGATCAAACCAGATATACCTGATTTGTTTTGTGTCTCATTTCAATTATTTAATTACGAGTTCTTTTTATTTGTTTTCAATATTCTTCCAATTTTATCTTTTGAACCAACTTCTGATGTTATCCGTTACCCTGCATATTCTTTGGGTTGTTTTGGGTGGTAGGGTGTGTGCTTTTCTATATATGTTTCCGTTCCTTAGGGTGGGATATGTCTTTGTGTCTTGCATGCATGTATTTATATATTCTAAGGTGTTGGGCTATCAAATAAGAAGTGCTACTTGTTATCATGTGCTTGTTGTTCCCCAGGAGATATATTTACTTTGCAGTTTTTCCATTGTAATATGATGTCAAGTCCATGTTCTAATATGAAGGAGACCCCCATAAGCATATCATACTCAATTTAATCACCGACAATCAAGTACTGTCTTTGAGTAAGTAAAATACATGTGCTTCTCTCTCCTCGCCTTGTGTCTCATACTCATTGGGCAGCTTATGTGGATATTATTGATTTGGATGTATTATGCCCTAAATTAGGGCTCTTTTGGTGATGATAGCTGGTTTATAAAGGTTTTGAAGTCCCTATTATTAGCCAGGAAACAGTCAATCAGTAGGCATGATAGCCAAGTTGAACAATTTGATGGTGATGATTGTCAAAAAGGAAAAATTATATTGGTCGGTTTCGTAGGCCTAGGACAAAAAACACATTATTTAATGCGAGTTAAACATATGGATGTCAAAATGATGTGGCACTGTGGTGGTTTTATCTATCTGAACCTGGGTACAGCTAGTGGATTTTTGTTTAATACTTCTTTGGAATCAACTCACAAACAGTTGCGTGGACCACACGGTTACCTGTGCAGTAATGCCAAGAATATTTTTACTAATTTTCATTCCCAGTTTTCACTTGTTTTCCTGAGTTTTATATGCTCTATGGAAAGCATGCAACTATGGCCTCTCTTTGTGCAGATGGAATAAAACCTGTAGACGTTGGCTTGAAACCTGAAATGCCATATTTCCGGAAAAACGCCGCTCAAAGAATCCCGAGAATTACATACCTGCACATTTATCAGTGTGAAAAATTCTCGGTATGTAAGCTTAAACTCAATTGCTTTCATGATGCATCACACTGAGTAGTGCTGTTTTGCAGTTTTGCTGATGTATGTATTGCAGATGGGAATATTTTGCTTGCCACCTTCTGGGGTTATTCCTCTTCATAATCACCCTGGAATGACGGTTTTTAGCAAGCTTCTTTTTGGAACCATGCACATCAAATCATATGATTGGGTCGTTGACTTTCCTCCTGACATTCCCACCGTTTTCAAAACATCAGAAAGTGAGTATTTTCCTATTTTATATCTTTTCAGTATTGCACTATTCACTATTTCTTATTTATAGTGGTTTCATACAATGGCTCCCTTTCATTAGATAAACAGAAGAAAAATAATACTTATTTATGTTTGAAGGTAATCCTGTTTTTCTGTTTAATGTTGATAACAGAGAAGTACGACAGAAATTAAAATAAGAATAGAGGACATAAAATAGAAAAAGAAGCTGCTTCCTTTTTCTTTTCTCTCTCTTCCCTTTCTTAAATAGTTTAGCTGTAAATAAATTTACTAATACTTTTGGGGGGATAAGTAACCATTATTGGAATGGGGAAATGTAGAAGAAATGCCATTGTGAACTAGCATAACCTTGGACAAACCTATAGGTTTTCTATGCAGTGGTAACTTCATTGAGTAATCCCTCTGGAACTCCCAGATTCTTCAGTTGCAAATCCCTCATCATGAGGATATTCTCTGGGGTTAAGTTCAATTGCTAGTGCGACTCATGTTTTTGTGAAGATGGATACAATCAATGGCCATATGTCTTGGTTTTATTTGTTGTATCTAAGTTCAATATACTTGGTAAAATATATAAAGCCTGCGTTGTTTTATTTGAGGACTATCTTTAGAACTTCTATTATGCGTGAAAAAGGTTGAAGAGGACATTTTCACCCTAGCATTTCAGACGATGATTTCTTTGTGAATATTGAAGGAGCTAGCAAATAAAGAAATAATTTGCATATTCCAATTATGCCAGCCCAGACTCCTGAGATGCGGTTGGCTAAGGTTAAGGTTGATGCTGATTTCACTGCTCCTTGCAACCCCTCCATCCTTTATCCTGCTGACGGGGGCAACATGCATTGCTTCACGGCAGTGACTGCATGCGCAGTTCTGGATGTGCTTGGTCCTCCATACTCTGATCCTGATGGCAGGCACTGCACATACTACCTTAATTACCCCTTTTCCAACTTTTCAGGTATTTTGCCACTAAACCCATTTTCTTGCTACTTTCTCAGTCACCATATATACCTTAAAGGATAAGCTCCTTGCACACTATTATATGCTCCACAGTCCAGACATGGCATCCTTTAAGTTCACCCAATTTTGTACTCCACCAAATTAAACTTTAATTTGACCCATTTGATTTTTCTTTGCATTGTTCATTTTTTACACAGCACCATAGTTTGCATAAGGTGGTGTGCAAGACTATTTTATCACCTTCCAATGGCATATATGTATTTTTTTTAATTTATGTTGTTTCTATATCTCAATCTTATATTTTCTTGTACATCTACTTTTTTATGGTAAAAAGGAAGAGAAAAAAAAAAGAAAAGTAAAAAGAAATTGAGTTTTTTTTTTATTATCATTTAGGGTATGTGCGTGGGAGGAGGTGCAAGATCATGGTGTAAGAATAAAATTTTTGTATTTTTTTTCCCCTCATTTCTCTTATCTACCATGAACTGAACTGAGCCTTCTTGAAATTTCAGTTGGTGGAATATCCATACCAGAAGAGGAAAAAGAGGCTTATGAATGGCTTCGAGAGAAGAAGAAACCTGAGGATTTAGAATTTGTTGGAATAATGTACAGTGGCCCAGAGATTGTGGAGAGCTAAATCTTATCCCGTGACCCATGTGCACCATCTTCCTGTTCCTGGTCAATTGCTGCTGTCAAATATTCCTCTAGACATTGTTCTGTGGATCTTGCCGCTTCGATGCCGCCAACTTGGTCCATCTTTGTTCTTGTACTTTTCTAGTATTTTTTCTTTTCTTCTTCATGAAACATGTGGCACTTGGTGCCGTTTTCAGTCTACAGTTATTATTATGTACATAATAACAAAGTCAGAAAAAGAACAAAAGTGATGCTGCACCGGAAAATGAAATCAGAATGAAGGTGCACTGCAATTAGCTAGTTATCCGAAACCGTGCCTTTGATGTGTAGCGGGGCAGGGCTTTTCATTTAATTTACTTTCGGATGATTTGAAGCTAAAAGCACAATTTATGTATTTAGTGAAATTGGTATACTGTGCTTCAGCTTCTCTTATTATGGGAAATGAATGAGATTGTGTCGTGCTAATTATCCTTGTGCTTTAGGCGTTTTGATTTGTTCTCTGGCCCAGTTTTTTCTTGTTGGGCTTGACGGCTTTCTTGGTTTTTGTATGACCATCCCACAGTGAACATGTCAACTGGATAATGACATAAAAGTAGAAAAAAAAAAAGAAAGAAGAAAAAGGTTTATTTTAAATTATTTTAATTTTAAAATTTTAAAGTAAGCATTTTTTGGTCATTTTATTCCAATTCGAATATATTTTTAATAATATTAAATTAAGAAATTAAAAAATGGGTGGTGCCGCATGTGTGCAGCATCTTCAATGTTGTGCAGTGACCCTATAACATGTACACGACAGAGAAGCAAGCCAGGGGAGCGGAAACTGTATTTAGTAAGGTTATGAAAATCGAATTTATCGTTGAATCGATTGAGATACTGATTTAAAGTTTAATGATCGAACCGTGATCAAATTATAATCGAACCGGAATAAAATTAAATATATATTTATATTTATATATAAATATAATTATTTATATACTAATAAAATAAATAAAAATATAATATAAATCAATAATAAAATTATTTAAAATATAAAAAAATAAAATCATAAAATAAAAATAAATATAATTTACATAATTTATAATTTAATTAATGATATATGATATACTTATTCAAAAAAATTTATATTGAATAATGAAAATTTATATGAAAAATATGTTTTATAATTATTTAATATTAAAATATTAAAATATAAATAAACAAATGAAAATAGAATACATGACAGATGATACACCACGCGGCCTCCTTTTCCCCCCACACTTCTCTTCTCCCTCCCTCTTCATTGATTTACATCTCTCGAGATTCATGTGACCAATTAGTTTCAACTTTCAAGCGAGCTAAGGTCAAGACCAAAACATTGGGGATTCTGAATCTGATCGCACTTCCCTCAGGTCGAACGACTATCGGGCCAGGATCGGAATGTACTCTTTCAATTGCATATAGAAAGCCCTTGCTTGGGCACAGCCAGACTCGTTACTGTTGCTGATATGAAGAACATTTTTATCTTTCTACACGTTTACAGCGCGCTCAAAACTCCCGAAAAAGAAAAAGGAACTTGATCGCTTCTCGTTCCACAAGAGCAGGCTGGGAGTGCCACCTTCTTTGGCCATGCTCGTGTTGCAGCAGCTGATGAACTCGCTCTGACTTCTCTGAAATATACGATTTATGCCGAAAAGGTACGAAGTTGGACTAAAACCCCCAAAACGACATTATTTTTTTTTTTTGGTAAAAATGTAACCAAAATGACGTCGTTTCACTTAGTTTTGGTTGAAAAAAAAAAAAGTCCGAACCGTCAACCATACGGACCGCTGCCGGGTTAACCGGTTCTGCCGGTTTAGAACCGGTTTACCGATTTTTGACCGGTTTTTGACTTCATCGGTTTTAAAAGATAACCCGTAACGGTGAGGAAACCGGTTCCCGGTCCGACCGGTTGAACCGGCCGATCCGATCCGATTTTCAGAACACTGGTATTTAGTACAATGGTATTATCTTATGTCATATTGCTATTATCATCTTTCCATGTCAAACTATGTGTTGCAATTGGGAAAGAATGACCAACTCCAGAAGGGGAATACATGTTTGTTTCACATTTTATCCAACACAAATGGGGTTGGGTAAAAAGAGGAAAAATTTCTTTCAAACGCTCTCGGGATGTGTTAACCTAATTATTTAAACGCAGTCACTAAAACAGGCTAGAATCTGTCCTGAATTTGTAGGTTGGTGGTCCCTTTTCAATAGATTCTTGAGCTTGTTTGTACTAGTTCTGGTTGAGGCGCACGCTAAAATGTTATGGTAGATAAATAAGCCTGTTTTTCTAATTCTTGCTGCTATTCCATGGTCTATGCCTAATGACTTTCCTTCTGAAGGGGTTTTGGAATGCAGCGAGTCACTCTTGGCTTTGGTAGAGTGGTAGTTTTTGGTGAAGAAATTAAGAATAACGTTCAAGGAATCAAGTTTAAGCATGTAGCGGGTTCATCTGCGGAGAGTAGATGATACATGATGAGACCAAGTGAATCATGCACGACACAAAGCGTAGCCATATAGGTAAGTGGATGATATCTTCAAGATCTGTGCCATGCAACTACATATGTGCATGGCAGAGTCACAGAAGAAATTAGAGGTCATTTACAGTGGGTGGGTTTCTCTCGTTGTGAACATGTATGGTTGGGGTTAGCTGACTGAATATAGCAAGACTGCAGATAGTTTGGCAAAGCTGAGCTAGGCCTTGGAGGCGAAGGATATCACCGTCTGAAACAAGTTCTCCAAGTTCAAATGGCCATTTCTGTTACACAACTTACCTGGGATTTACAAGTCCTTGAACGCTGTGTCTATGTCTCTGGGAATGCGAGAGCCCAGTTGCATACATGCTTGACAGTGACTGTATAATTCGCATAGTTGGGGCATGGCATGGAACATCGTAGAGGCCTTCTGTACTAAAGCGAGTGCCTTTCCTTATGCATTGCTGTTCTTTTTGATGAAATTATGCATAGCTGTTCTAACCAAATTCTTGACCTGAATGGTCAGTATGGTACGAGATAAAAATAAAATAAAAATAAAAAATAAATTTTTATAGATAATTTTTGTATATAAAATTATATATAAAATTTATTTATAAAAATTTATTTTCTATTTTTAACTCTCCTACTAAACGCTCACTAAAGCTTTAAGCAAAAAAGCGGAAGAGAAGAAATAGATACAAGCACTTCATCCAGAAATGGAGAAGCATTCGAATCTAGAGCTGTACAACATAAAGGCTGCGCGGCTGCAACGACGAGTACTTTTTTCCGCTTTTATTTTTTTCGGAAGAAAAACGACGAGCTCTGAAGTTCATGTTCTTCTTTTTAATTAGTAACTACAAATTGTTTTCTGGATCAGAATCTCGGTTATCAAAGTTTGAAGGCCGAATAGATGACACAACCCCACACGTTTTTGACCCAACATAATGCTTCAAAACTCACTGTCATGGGTTTCTTTTTTTTTTATCCAAGTAAGTTGAAAACTAATTACTAAAATACATAATTTGCAAATAATTTACCAATATATTACACATTTTGTCACGTGGTGTTTTTTATTTATATTTTTGTTGTGTCATGTCAGTTACATAAGTTGACTCAATTCACTGAGATTATGTCAGTCGTATACACAGATTCACATATTAAAAATTACTTTTTTCTTTTTTCTTGTCCCTAAAATGAAATATTACCAACTGATTTTTTTTATGGACTGAGCCGACGAAAAATCTTTAAATTTTTAAGGGAATTCGTTTTGAAAATATTCAAAAAATTGAACTTTCAAGTGCACAATTTATTTATTTATTTTTTACTTAACCTAAAATATTAACTAGCTAACAATTTTTTTATAAATTTTTGCATACTTCTTTTTCTTGCCTTAGTTCTTAGATGCCTACCAATTTAAATAAAAATTGAATACCTAATTTTAGTTTAGGTTTTGATGTGAGAAACACATCCAGTGGCAAGCTCAATCGTTCCAGGCGTTGAGCATTTCTTAACATTACCCTTTTAGTTTTTACTTGGGCTTGTAACAATTTCCTAGCCCATCATCCCAGCCTTTTCATTGTTGGAATTGACGACAAAAAAAATTGTTGGAATTGGTTTAATTATTATATTCTTTATATGTTTTGATTTAATTATTATTATAGTTGAACATACGTCATAACGAGAAAACTGAGGGAAAGGATAAAGCACCTTCCAGGTTCCAGCTATCAACCAAGGGGATTTAAATCTTCCGTTTTATTTTCATGGAAACTGGTTAGGAAACAAGTACCAATATCCATATCAAATTAGATCTCATCACAATTTCATGTGTCTCCTTCCAGTACTTAGTACTATCAAAATGGGTTAAAGTTTATAGGTTAACCCACTAAACCCTGAATCTAAAGTGGGCTTGACTCAAAATATTATCATGCAAATCATTCGGCTCTAATCCATAAAACTCACCTAATGTGTGGGTTAAAAATGGGCTAACCCATGACAAGTCCCCAGCGCACACCACATTCTCATTGTTTTGTAATCTTGCATAGTCGCATTTCAGTCTTTAGAGTTCAAAGACCTTTTTTTGGGAAAATTCCCTTTTCTTCCTCAAATTCTCTCCCTTTCTCACCAACCAATCACTTGCTCCTTCCCTTTTCCTCGCCCAGTTTCAACACACCTTTTGCTGCTTCAGGAGCTGCGAATTCCAAATGCTACGTAGACGTGGTAGAATACGCGGGGATCTATCGTTTTCACCAACCTTCGTTCTCTTCATGGTTTGCATTTCGTTTCAGATCACTTGATTCCATTGAACACAATTCCCAAAATCAATTGTTCTCTTCGAAAGTTTTCTATCTTGCTGCCAAATTTTCTCTCTCTGCTTCCACTTTTGCATCGAACTCAAACACAGCAACCAATTGTATGCTCTAGAAAGAATAACAGGCGAGGGTGGTCTCAAGCATCCAATAGAAATATGCTTGAACTGGCTTCGATTATTGCATTGAATCTCCACATCTAATTGAGCCCCATTTTGCATCTCTTGCCTCCTTCCCTTTTATTTAATTTTGTTTTGCTTTCTAGGCGTACTATAGAAAGATGTTTGTAGTTTGCCACATAAGGCCCAAGTTTCCAGGCGGGTTGCCTTTGAGAAAGCTTCACAAGAAACTAGAAAGGACACTTACATTCATATCAGTGTAAGCTATTTTAAAGAGATATGCAATGTTGATAATCAGTAAACGTGATTCTAGACTTGTTCAATGAGCTGCATGAAGCCACGCTCTTTAATTTTGAGCTGATATTTATTTATTTATTTCTTGTAATATAACGGCAATTAAAAAAAAAATTAGAGTTATTAATAAATTTGTCTATGAGTTTAATTTTAATTTATTAAAAATGTAAACTTTTTGGCTTTGACCTATAAAGTCTTTAAACAAATATTTATAATTATTAAAAAAATTAAAATTACTAGTGGGTTATAAGTTATTCCGTGGGCTAATCTTAACCCATGTAAGTTAGGTCTAATTTTAACACATTTAATATGTGGGCTTCTTGGTCTTGATCCACAAAGCCTTGACCCATATGGACTAAAGCTAGTGTGGGGTGGACCAGCTCACATTAAGAGTTCTACCACCACTATCACATTTCTCTTTACCATTCGAACTCCTTCCACCATTAACCCATCTCCTTTTGTTACCAATTCATCTCCTTCCACTAGTATGCTTCCACCATCTTCTCTTTTGGATCCATCACAAATCCAACCAACAACATAGTCAAGCACTAGTCTGAATGCCAATGTAACCCAAGAAGGCAAGATATTGTTAGAGCTTGATGAAGATGAGTAAATAAAAATATTTACTTTAGTATATCATTTTCATTTATTATTGTAAATTGAAACACGTTATCTAATTAATATATTATATGTTATTGAAATGAATTTTTGTCTTTTATAGAAGCCATTCATGGCATTACTTGGATAATTAAGAGTCATTATGATGATGCATATACATCTTGGAAAAAAAATAGATGATAATGTCAGAAACATGTGGTTCACATAGATCTAGGCAAGTTGTAATGTTAATTCTTCTCGTGCTTTGTTTTTTATGTTACCTCAACTTACTACTTGTTTCAAATGTATTATAGATTAAATATTATTTTTTGCTACCTGATGATCGCTTGGCTAGGATCAATTTTGAAAAGTGTAGTGAAGCTCGCTTGAAGAATTTACTTGCTGAAGCACAGAAAAATAATTGAATACCACCTTGAATATCAGATGATGAATGGGAGTGGTTAATTGCCCATTAGAGAAGTAGTGAATTTCAAGAAAAATTTACAAAAAAAACAAAAAGAAACCGTACATCAGATTGTGGTTGTTTTGTATCAGCACTCGATTCTTGCGGTTCTATCACGTCTTTGCAACATAAGCGATATGGTAAAGACTTTTTCAATTCTATTTTCCAAACTTTATCATTAATAATTATTCTTTTCACAAGACATTATTTACTTATTTTGAACATTGTAGGAAAAGAAGACTGGTGTAGCTCCAACTGTTTACCAGTTGTTAAACACACCCATTCGAAAAAGGAAGGCTCTTAGGTGGATGGTAATTAAAGCTCAACACCACTATGTAAGTTGATAAATCTCATTAAATATACTTGTTAATTATATTGCTTTTGATATTTGAATATTGATATATTATAAGTAATATGTTCTTTTTGTAGGATTCTTTTGACTCTTCATTACAGGAGTTAGACAATTAGCTGGAAAGGGTTAATTGAAGATCTACAACAGTATACACAATTAGAATTAGATTTATGAATTCAAATTGTTGGAGGAAAGAAGGGACAAATTTATGGACTTGGATTAGAGTCCACCGTAGTTTCTAACCACTCCTCTGCCTCTTCCATGCAAACCAGGTCCTGGTTTCAGTCTTTAGAATTTCATGAACAATTTAGGTCTTCGGTTGTTGCGATAACATTTGAATAGAAAGCTTAATTTGATAGAGAGTAACGTGAATTGCAAGCTAAACGACATCAAATACAAGTTAAGCAGCATGAATTGCAAGCTGAGCTGCATGAATTGCAAGCTCAATTTGATAGAGAGTGACATGAGAAAGAAGAAGTTAAGGAGAAGGCCAACCGTAATGAAGCAATGATACAAGAGTTGTTTCGTAAGTTTGATAGCATGACTTCAACTTTACAACCTGCTTAGATATTTTTGTAACCGATTTTGTGATTGAAATATTAGACACAAACACACTTAAGCTTTTTTTTTTTGTAACTGATGTTATGACATAATTTGCATTTTAAAAATTGTAACAAAATAATTTCTGATCGATTAATTGGTTAAAAATATTATGATCGAATTTGTGACCATCTAATTTGGTTACATAATGAAAAAAAGAACAACCAAATCTCTTGTTCTTTTTTGTGATCGAATTTTTTGAAAGAAAGGTCACAAAAATGGTCATAACTTATTCAGAAACACGACTACCTAAAATCAATCACAAATTGATTAGAAAATTGAATTGTGACTGATTCTCTTATTTTTTGTGATTGATTTGGCACTCACAAATCCTGAGTTTTCTTGTAGTAACTGAAAAAATGGCTATTTCAGCAACTTTTTTCTTCAATAAAAGCAGTTTGAAATTAGCTATCAAATATAATTTCCTTACGGCTTACAAATAAATTAAAAAAATTGGAAAACAGTTTTTATGTTTTAAAAAATTATATTTTGAAAATTTAATTTTTTAACTATATATTTATTAAGTAGTTAAACTAAGAAAAATTATACTAGTCCACTGAGTTTAATATCATCGTTCTTGAGCTCCACTATTACTTTTTTGTCCACCAAATCCTTGAAGTAGAAGAGAAAATCCCTAAAATTGGAGGCAAAAAAAAAAAAGTGGCATAACCTTTTGAGAAGGCAAAGATTGAAGAAGGGAGGTGTACAAAAAGGAAAAGGGAAGAACAAAAGGGGTGTTGTGGTTGTGCATGGAGGGGGAACACAAATTAGGAGGCTTGGCGTTTGAACTCGTAGTAGTTGCTGATGCTTTGGGCTTTAGTGCTGGTTTAAAAAAGGATCCTTTGTTTAAAAAAAAAAATACTTTTTTCATCTTTTATTATGTTTATACAAGTCTTTTAAAAAAAAGATAAAGTACTTATACTTTTTTTAAAAGTTAAGTTTTTGTACTTTCAAAAAAAGATATTTTTATAATATAAAAAAGCTTATATTTAGATATATTTATTTTTAAAAAAATTATTTTTATTTAAAAAAATACTTCTATATAATTTTAAGAAAAAAAAATATATAATTCTCTCAACTTTAAGCTATTTACAAATAATCACCCTAAACTACCGAATTTTCTAATTAAATCCCTCCACTTAATTATTTGTTAAAATTGGTCGTTCTGTTTAATTCTAGTCAGATTTCTAACAGAAAGTATTAGCAGGTGCCTTAAATCTTATTTAAGTTATTTAAAAATAATTTTTTATTTATAATGAGCGAAGCTGTGGTGGACTGTGGTGGAAGAAGCGAAGCGATTTTACCCCTTGGAGTCTGAAACATGGCCAGAGGAAGAAGAGATCGTTGGCACCTTGGTGGATCTGCACCCATCAACGAACCCCAACTCCCATTGACAAAGCCCCATTGATGAACCCCAACCCCCATTCAAGGTAACATATATCCGAATGCAATTCTTATGCCAAATTACAATGGGAATTTTATGTTTCATGACACTACTGGTTCTCAATGCATCTTCTGCTAACCAAATTCTAAAATCAGAGAAACACAATGAAACACAAACCTTAATTCCCAAAATGAAATCCTAATTAGCAAATCAATTCATTACTCCCAATTGAAACCCCAAAAGCACACAATACATGCTTAGCTCCTTATGCATTTTGGACTACCACTGCGCACAAACGACAACAACCATGCAGCAACAATCCAACACCAAGCAGCGAAGGAGGACCATGACGGAGACGAGGAGGTGTGAAGGAGGACCATGACGGAGACGAGGAGGTGTGAAGGAGGACCATGACGGAGACAAGGAGGTGCGAAAGAGGACGAGCGGAGACGACCATGGTTGAAGACGATGGGGTTTCTCTTCGTGGATATGCTATATGTTGTAGCGTTTGTTTTTCTACTTTTTATATTAAATGTTTGAAAATAATAAAATAAAGGGATAGAAAATTATATTTAAAATTATTGATTTTGGGATTAGGGATGTGGATGCCACGTGACGGTACAGAGCTGTTAAAAAATTAACCGAGATGGGATGGAGGGCCAATTTTATCAAATCATTAACTGAGGGATTTAATTAGAAGATTTGATAGTTTAGAGTGTCTTTTTGTAAATCACTCAAAATTAAAGGAGTTTGAATGTATTTTTTTTTATTTTTAAATATATTTAGATGTAACTTTTAAAAAAAATTAAAAGTAAAAAAAGTGTATTTATCATTTTTTAAAAAAAGTTAATGATTCCTAACTTATAAAAAAAATGAAAGGAGAAATAGTTTTTAATATAAATTTATGATAAAAATATCTTTTATATTTATTAAAAGTTACATTCTATGTCTTATCTTTTTTCTCCTATATAAATCCTATTTACATATAAACAACATAACTTTTAGTCATTATATTTTCATATCTCAAACTAAAGTTTGACTTTAATGGCTATACCACTTAGATAAAATAAAAGTAAACAACATTCACAGTATATTATTAAGCTTTTACATACATAATTAGACATAATTTTTTATTACATCACGTTTCATTTTTCATTACTCTATAACTATGGTATACTTAAAAACTTCACTATCTTTAATTTGACAATTTATTTAATCATATCTTACATATCACAAGCTCATCATATCTTTTATTTGAATATTTTTTTTAGTAATTTTAATATAAATAAAGTATTTTTGTTCTTTTTTATCTAAACAAACTTAAAAGTCCTTTTGTCATTTAAAAGTACTTCTCAAATATTATATCTAAATACAAAATTAATTTTTCTTAAGAAAAAAGCTCTACTAAAAATGGATATATAAAAAAAAAATACTATTTTCATAAGCTCATACAAACAAATGTAAAGTTGTTCAAACTTTAAAAAAGTACTTCTCAAATATTACATCCAAATATAAAATATCTTCTATTTTTTCAAAAGATTTCTTTTTTTAAAAGTTCATCCAAATCAGCCCTTAGCCTTCAATGGTAGAAAATGCTACATCAACGTGCTCAAAAAGTAGTTGTTCAAGAAGGAAAAACTTGAAAATGGAGAAAAGAGTGAAGATGGAGAGAGAGAAGTAGTCAAAGGCTATTTAAGAAAATTTTTATTGTTAAACCTGTTGCAGTATTTTGGGCATACTCTTGCTCTAGAGATTCAATTGACATGATTCTAGTGGCGTTGGAAAGCTAAGAAAAAGATCTACAAATCTTAAGTTGATCACTTTCCCTGATTCTTCCGTCTTCAAGTAGAAAAATCTGTCAAAAGTCAATACAAGTCTCTGGAGGCACTGATAACTTGTAACCGTAGTTGCCTTAGGTTCTCTAAATGTTATAAGAGGAGCAATGAGATAGTAACTTAGGGTGCTTGGGGCTTAGAGCCCAGCTTTGAATTTGGTGTTTTAGTTTTTGTGTTTTCTTTTCTTAATGTTCTAAGTTCTTTATTCTAGGACATAGATGAAACAAAGTTAGAAGTTTTGTTTATCTTTGCTAATTCAATTACATGTTTCTTCTCTTTTAAGTTTGAATTCAATTCAATTTTGTTCTTAATGCTTCTAATTGCATGAGAACAAATTAGATGATTAGATAACATACATGAAACTAAGAGGTAATTGTTTGAAAAGCATATTGAATTAAGTTTCATGAATTGTGTGTTGTGCATGATTTGTGTAGATTATTTAACAATTTCTCATGAGCACTAATGCATTTTTAATATTAATTTAATCTATGCTTGGGAAAGATTGGTTAGGTCGGTTTAAGGATAGTTTTAATGTCTGTCCGAGAGGAAGTATTAAATAACTTAGGAAATTAGATCTTGAAATTTAGAATTAGAGAACAGATATGCGAATCAACTAAGGTAGCAAAAGGACTAACAAAGTGAAATCTAAGGCCCTAGATCTCTTTGATTCATTACTTTATATGTTTTGTTTAAGTGTTACTTTCATATTAATTAAGATTAAGTAGTTTCAACTTTGGTAATCAAATTTAATTTTTGTAGGATGATACTGAGTTCTTTTGGATTCCTTTATTACTTGAGCGATCTATGCATTTGTAGAAATCTTACAATAAGTTTTTGACACCGTTGCCAAGGATTGAAATTTGATATCAATTTCGATTTGCTTAGTCTTAACTTTAGATTTGTTTTTAATGTACATTATTTCCTTTTTGTTTTTGTTTCTTTGTTATTTCTATTTGTTTCTTATTTTTGTTTTAACCTATTTTCATTCTTTAATTAATTATTTTCCTTTAAATCTTCTAACATAATGGAAGCCAACCAAGGGGATGCAAATAGGCGTGTTCTTAGAGATTATGCAACACCTTCAATCAATGAATGTTTTGGAAGCATTAGAAGATCTGCTATTTATGCTAACAATTTCGAAATAAATCCTGCTATCATTCTGATGATTTAACAATCAATACAATTTAGCGGAGCACCTTCTGATGATCCAAATGAACACTTGAAAAGTTTTCTGGAAATTTGTGATACTTTCAAATATAATAGTGTTTCTGATGATACTGTTACATTGAGATTATTTCCTTTTAGTTTAAGGGACAGAGCAAAAGCATTAGCTAATTATTTGCTTCAAGGAACGATCACCACTTGGGAGGGCTTAGCCCAAAAGTTTTTGCAAAAAATTTTCCTTCCCTTCAAAACTGCTAAAATGCGTAATTATATAATTCAATTTGTGCAGTTTGATGGTGAATCCTTATATGAAGCTTGGGAGAGGTATAAGGAGTTACTTAGAAAGTGTTCACATCATGGCCTCCCTACATGATTTCAAATGCAAACTTTTTATAATGGGTTGAATGAGAATTTACGTTCTACCATTGATGCAGCTCTGTAAGTGGAGCTCTTATGAACAAAACCCAAGATCAAGCCTATGATTTGATAGAGATGATGACTTCCAACATTTTTTAGTGGCACGATGAAAGATCTAGACCTAAGAAGGTTAGTGGAATTCTCGAACTAGATGCTATCACGACATTAACAGCCCAAATCAACCTTCTATCTAAGTAATTAAGTGGTGCCAACCCTATACAAGAAGCCTGCACCATCAAGCATGAGGATTCTCTAAATCTTTTTGAACTTTGTGGAGGACCCAACCCCTCTAATTTGTGCCAACAAGGAAATCGTTTTGTTTCTTTTCTAAGTTATGCGAATTACATAGGGAATTGGCAACCCAATCCCTATTCAAATTCCTATAACCTTGAATAGGGAAATCATCCAAATCTCTCTTAGGGAGATAATCGAGGAAATAATCAAAATATTTGGAGACAATAGAATTAATTAGATCGTCCTATTGAAAAGAAACCAAATCTTGAGGAGATCGTAACCTAATTTACGACTGAAACAAAAATCAAATTGAGCAAATTGTTAATCAAGTAGGACAGCTTGCAACCCAAGTCTCAACCTTTTCTGATGGACAACATGGTACTTTACCTAGTAACAATGAAGCAAACTCCAGAGAATAGGTAAAGGCTATCACACTCAACACAGAAAAGCAAGTTCATATGAAAGAAGAAGAAAGTAGCAAGATTGACTAAAGCCAAGAGGAGAGAGGCATAAACCCTGAAGTTTTTCAAACTGCATTGAAGACGATGTCTCCAAATATTGAATTGAGCTCCTCTAAAGAGGCCACTCTAGAAATCAAAGAAGAGCATACTCCAGAGTTTGAACTAAAAACTTTTCCTTTAGAGATTTATCAAAAATTTCAAGATAATCCATATGAAGATCCATTCGAGAAATACATGATCAAATCACAACCAACGAGGAATGAGATCACTTTATTCATGGGTACAAAAGGATTGAAAAGTAATGAACAAGGATGCTTCAGCCAAAAGACTTTCATTAACATACTGATTTTAAGTTTGACAAACTCAATCAAAGATCTGACTTTAAGTTTGGAAAGCTTGATCAAGACTAGCGAAAAGGATTCAATAAAGCATCTACATATGATATTTGAATCACTAAAGCATATTTGTTGGGATCCAAATGGAAAAGGATGAAGGGGTCAAGCTAATGACCTTAAAGGCAACCCAAGTTTTCATTTTCCTATTTTCATTTTTTTTATTTTTACGTAGTTTTTTGTTTTGCTTATTTGTTTCTTTGTTTTGTTGCTAATTTTAGGTCTTTAACGATAATCAAGGCAGCATATCTAAGGAGATCAAGCTTTTCTAGAATAATAAGGGAGTTTTCTATTTCCTTAATTCCCTGTTACTTTACCTTTTTATTACATTGGGGGCAATGTAATCTTTTAAGTGTGGGGGTATTAGGAAATTAGAATCTTTATAAATTTTATTAGGACATTATAATCTTTATAAATTTTATTAGGACATTAGAATCTTTAAAAATTTTGTCCATTCAAAATCCAATCTTCATTAGATTTCAAATTTTACCCTTAGCTGCTTGATTTGATTTGCTTAATTTGCTTAATTCAAGCATCAATCAATTTTGCTTTTTCGAAAAGATGATAATTGCTTTGAGAGATGATCAAGAGACCAAGAGAGTTATTTTTGCTTGGTAGCTTAGAGAAGTGTTAATGGAAAGACTTTCATGATTCATTCTTATTTAACATTAGGCATTCTATTTTTCTTGCATGTTTGATCAAATTTTTCGCATTGAATTTTTGAGTTCTTAGATAAGGTATATATGCATGAAAGTAATCACTATTTACCTCACTAGAACAAGTCAAAATTATAGGCATTACTAAGTTGAGGAGATGATTTAGGTGATTAAAAGAAATTATATGTATTCCACTCAACAGTACAAAAGTGATAAGTGTAGGGTGGATAGAAAGTCTCTCAAATAAAAAAGAAAAAGAAGAAGAAAGAATAAAAAAAAGTGTTGGCTTAGATAAAGTTTGTGATATGTGAATTAGGCACACAGTCATGAATTTGTATCCTTTGACTTGGATAAAGGTTTGTGATGTGTGCATTAGGCACTGGATTATAAATTTGGATCATTTGACTCGAAATATTGATGTGTAGATTAAGTGTACGGTCATGAATTCAAGTCGCGCTAAGCCAATATATCTCTAAAGGAAAAAAAAAGAAGAAAAAAATAAAAAAAGAGAGACAAGAAAATGACCATGGATGTTTGAAAGTTTGATAAAGTCTTAATGATCCTTAATAAAGTGTTTGCATTACATTAATGGTGATAAGGGTACTGGTTTCAGCTCCTGGACTTTTGGGAAATTAGTTTGTTCAATTCATTAGAGGCATTAGGGGATTGCTTATTGTGCATCTTCTCATCCAAGAGTAAGAGGATTTTTTAGATTGATTTGTGAAAACATATTTTGAGTAATGGTTTGAACTTTGTTAAACATCAATACTTAATTGTTCAACCATTAGATGCTTTTATAAGTGGGCAAGCAATCTTTCAATTGTGGGGGTATTTGATAAATCATATTCTACACAATTATATATCTTTATTATGATATTTATTAGATATTTCTATCATAATTGATTTGAATTTATGATTTATTATAAGTAAATTGATTTGGAATCAATTCTACGTGCAAATTAGGAAAATCAATCAATGGAAGTTAATAATGATGGGAAAAAGAAGATTTAGTCAAAGGTTCTTTAAGGAAACTTTTGTTGTCAAACCTTTGGCAATATTTTAGGCATAACTCTCGCTCTAGAGATCCAATTAACATGATTCTAGCGGTGTTGGAAAGTTAAGAGAAAGATCTACAAATCTTATGTTGATCACTTTCCTTGATTCTGTCATCTTCAAGTAGAAAACTCTACCAAAAGTCAATGCAAGCCTTTGAAAGCGCTGACAGCTTGTAACCCTAGTTGTCTTAGATTTTCTAAAGGCTATAAAAGGAGCAAGGAGATAGTAGTTTAGGGTGCTTCAGACTTAAAGCCCAGCTTTGAGTTTGATATTTTAGTTTTTGTGTTTTCTTTTTTTAATGTTCTTAGTTCTTTATTCTAGTGCATAGATGGATCCAAGTTGGAAGTTTTGTTTATTTTTATTAATTCAATTACATATTTCTTCTCTTTTGAGTTTGAATTAAATTTAATTATGTTCTTAATGCTTCTCATTGCTTTAGGACAAATTAGATGATTAGATGACATACAAGAGACTGAGAGGTAATTGTATTAAAAACATCTTGAATTGAGAGTCATGAATTGTGTATTATGAATGATTTGTGTAGATCATTTAACAATCTCTCATGAACACTAATGTATTCTTAATATTGATTTAATCTATGCTTGAGGGAGATAAGTTAGGTTAGTTCAAAGATAATTTTAATGTCTATCCAAGAAGGAGTATTAAATAATTTAGGAGATTGGATCTTGAAATTTAAAATTAGAGAATAGGTATGCAAATCGACTAAGGTAGCAAAAGGACTAATAACGTAAAACCTAAGGCCCTAGATCTCTCTCTTTGATTCTTGTGAGACTATACTGAATCTTTTTAGATTTCTTTATTACTTAAGCGATCTGTGCACTAGCAAAAATTTCACAACAGAAGTCTTGCCGGTTCAATATACTATCTAGTTTTAACAACATTAAAAGAAACTTTACACTGACAATAAGTTAAAATTAAATCTATTATAATTAGCAAGTTTCTCTAAACCGTCTTAAATCACTCCAAATTTATTTATGCAGGTGGATCTTGTCATGGTTATTTCAAATAGGAAAACGTTACAGATCATAAATATTTAATGAAGATATGCATACAGCCCAAATCACATGTTCAGCTAGTCACTTGATTCAAAGGCTAATCCAAACCATTGACTTACTTCACTACAATAAATTCAACTTGCATTAAAAGTCGCTGGCTAGCCGATAAACAATGAAAGAAAAATCTTGAGGTCTCAATCGAGTGACGCAATTGGACAAATATTCAAAGTTTTCCTCTCCATTCTCTCCAAATAGAATATAGTTTTATGAATGTTCATGCAGGATCTAATTGATCATGTAAGATCATGCAACAAGATCAAGCACTGCAGATATCTAGGTAAGAACATAGTATAAAGCTAAGCCTATAGAGGTAATCACAATTTATTTTCATACCAGTGGAAATTTAGGAGTAATAGTACATGATAACCCTTCAATATTAATTTGTTGAAGGTGTTAAATAAGACTGTTTGTAAAGAAATTTAAAACTGCAAAGCTGATCAGTTTTAGGGTAAAACAATATTTGATTATTGAATAAATGCTATTACTTGACCTCGAATCTGCAGAACCTACAGGGCCCCAAGAGGCGCCTCCATCAGTCTCCTATGCCTATGGTTGAGATATTTATGTTTTAATGTGACTCCTACCATTGTTCAAAATTTGACAGAGAAGCTTCCAATGCCAAAGCCCAGTATATAGTAAATTAAATAATTATGTTTGTTAGCCAATGTGGAATTGGGGAATGGGATCTAGATATTTTAATCTCATCAAGCCTTGAAACTCTTCAGTTGCTGAATAGCTAACCATTCGAATGCAGGTCATATATATATATATATATATATATATATATATATATATATAGTATATAGTAAATTAAATAATTATGTTTGTTAGCCAATGTGGAATTGGGGAATGGGATCTAGATATTTTAATCTCATCAAGCCTTGAAACTCTTCAGTTGCTGAATAGCTAACCATTCGAATGCAGGTCATATATATATATATATATATATATATATATATATATATATATATATATATATATATATATATATATATATGTATAATGGATTAATTATTGACGATATTGACACCATCATATGTTTTATAATCCAACAGTCATCTTCAAGTTCTGGAAATAAGTTTTGAATTAGCTAAGTTTCAAAAGGATGAGATTGTTGAGCATATATATCTAAATCAACTGAAGTTTAATATATAGAACTCAGATCCCCAAAGGCACACTTTGGGGCTGAGCATATATTTTAAGAAAAAGGGATGAGAGGCAACCAAACATAGACGTTATTTTAAAAATATTATGTAAAATAAAGAAGCACATTGGCACCGAAAGACCTAATTGGAATCTGCGGTTTGAAAAATGTAACTGTGACATTAATGACCCAAAACTCATCATACTTTAAAAAATATCATGCTGCCGTCCTTGTACTGCAGATGTGAACAGTTGTTAAGACCATTGTTTGGGAACCATTGGAAACTTGGCTGAGTTATTTCTTAATATAATATTATATCAATTTAAAGGAATAATGATTTTATACTTGTTAATGAATTACATTTATTTAAACTTAAACTTTGAAAGACTTGATGTTAAAACATCATTTAAACAAAAGGCATTTTTGTTTGAGATATAAATGATAATTTTATTCTAAAACCAACATGGAATATCTTAAATTTTTAATTTGATTTTTGTTTGTTACATAAGAAGTGCAAGTACTTAAATAGGAAAGAGAAATAAGTGGCTTTATAAATGATCAATATTTAACATTGCCACATCTCAATCTTAGAGACTGAAGTTGAGGCAGATATCAGCCACAAGCTTGTTAGTAATATGATTATTTTTTATCTTTTGACATTATCTATGATCTACTTGTCTACATGTAGAATCATTAAGTTTATAATCAAGTTGTAGATAAATGATTAAAAACACAATGGCATACTCCAATTATTCTTAGTTGCATGACAATGCACAGGTCAACGGCAATGGACGGCAGTGCAATGATGCACAAGCAGCGTATGGACCGCGCACTTGACAGTGAAACAAGGCTACACCATTGGCAAAGACTCAGAGGTTCTCACACTTGTGCCGCCATGGCCAACAAAACTTGTTACATATTGCAACTTTGACTGTTTAGCCATGTGACGTCCTCTCATCAGTATGAAGCTTCAAGTATGGTACCAAACTAATATAGTACTATTTGTGTGCCAAAATTCAGCATTCTTCTCCCTCTCAACCTCATTGATGACTTTGATTTCGGAGATCATATAATTAATTTAACCTTACAATAATAAAAAAAAAAACCAAAAATGAGCTTATAGCATTGGTGTTGACATTTTAGGGGTGTGGCTGCGTAATGAGAGGTGGATGAGCTCTGGGATCTGAATTTCATTTGTTTATACCAAGTCTAGCACAAAGTTGATTGGTTTATAACAAGTGGGTATGTGTTATCTGTGGCATATATATACGGAGTTATGTGAGATTGAAGAAGGTCTACTAGAGAAATAATAATGGAGGCCGTGCCAAAACTGTTTAGTCCTTCTGGTCCAGAGGTAGAAGAGAAAAGAGTTGCTTCCATTTTCCGTGAAGAGGATTTCTGTATTCAAGAGGTTAGAAAAGAACACCAATTCTTTGCATCTCCAATTCTTCTTCTTTTGAAACCTCTATTTCTTATGAATAGTTTTATTTGTCTTCTTCTCAAGAGTCATTAAAAAGGGTGTAAGAGATTAAACTGCACAACCTTAGTCTGTCATGAATTTCTTTAAATTCTGTGCCAAACAACAGAAGAAAAAGGATGGCCTTCCAACATAAATTGAATACTTTTTTCAGTTTAATGTTTCACAGGATGCCTTTGCATCATCATATCATATGGATCTTTCAATTAAATTTATATTTACAGATAATGCAGACTGATAAACCGAGTATCAGATTGCATATACACAGTCTAATTAAAACTTAACCAAGTAATTGATAATATTTAATTGTGTTAATATATCCTTAACTATTGTACGTTATTTCCTTCTCTTCGGCTCATTTCTTTTTTTTTTCCATCAAATTATAACAAATTGTATACAAATTTTATTTATGAAAATTTACCCTTCATTTTTACCCATATATCAAACATACACAAATAATTGAGTTTCTCTCTCCACTGAATTCATGTTTTATTTACATTCAAACAGATGGCTAATATGTTGTTAGTTTGAAAAGTCTTTAGGCATCAAATTCTACGAGTCTTATATAAGGTGGAGCAACGAGACCTGCACAATAGAATTAAGGGATCCAAATGCTTATATCTTGTACTTGAAGGAACACGATGTTTCATGAATATATAATATCTATATACACCGTCACTAGATATGCCTTTCGATAAGCTGCTCAAAGAGTTTAGGTCATATATATTATGCATGAGCAGGAGTTTTGGCATAAAATATGGCACAGATTTAGGAATAAAAAATAAAATCTTTTCTTTTGATTTCAAATTTATTGGTTGTCATTGAAAAATAAAAATTGTCTTCTGCTATTGAGCCCGTGGTTCATAAATTCCCAAAGAATATGGCTGATTAATTTTATGTATTTTAATATTTGAAAAATAGGAAGATAAACTCAAACATGCTAAAGCAGAGATGGGTGAGGCGAAAGAAGAAAATGAGAGATTGAAGATGATGTTAGAAAGAGTTGAAAGGGATTACCACTCTCTTCAACTGCGTGTCTTCGATATCCTTCACAAAGAAGTTTCCAAGAAAGGTGTAGCTGATTCAAATACTTCCCATGATGAAACTGAAGAACCTGAGCTTGTTACACTTTGCCTTGGAAGAAGCCCAAGGGAGCCTAAAAAGGATGGAAGAATTGGGAACTCCAACAAGGCAAAAGAAAATGAAGATTTGGAAGCTAGCCTCACTCTTGGATTAGACTCCAAATGTTTGTTGTCAATGGAGTTGGTGTCTGATCTGAGTCCTATGAACAGCTCAGAAGAACCAAAGGAAGCGGAGGCAGAGGGAACATTGCCTACAAACAAATCAGTAAAAATGAAAAATGGAAATGATGAAATTTTAGAGCAAGTGCCTACCAAGAGAGCTAGGGTTTCTGTCAGAGCTAGATGTGATGCTCCCATGGTTAGTTTTGATAAAAAATTCAAAAATTTTATTCTTATACGTTAATCCTACAATTCTACATATTTTCTTGTACACCTATCTTAAATAGTAATAACAAAAATAACTAAACTCAATTTATTTTTACCTTTTATTTTTCTCTCTTCTTTATCATAAAAGGTAAGTGTGTGGGAAAAAAGTATAGGATTGAAGTGTAGAAATAACATAATTATAAAAAATTATATTACTGATACCTATCAACACCATTCTAGTATTCTTAGAGGCTTTAATGGTTTTTTTTTTTTAAGTTTTTTCTTGTTTAATAATTAATAGCAAGTGGTACACCTTTTAAACAGATGAATGATGGATGCCAGTGGAGGAAATATGGACAGAAGATAGCCAAAGGAAACCCATGTCCAAGGGCATACTATCGTTGCACAGTTGCACCAGCATGCCCAGTCAGGAAACAGGTATGCATTATATATATATATTTTGTATTCAAATTGAAGTTGTTGTTTCACAGACACTGTGTGAGAATATCCCAAATTTAATGCTTGACTTCAGGTGCAAAGATGTGCTGAGGACTTGTCCATCTTAATCACCACATACGAAGGAACCCACAACCACCCACTTCCAGTTTCAGCCACAGCCATGGCTTCCACCACTGCCGCTGCTGCATCCATGCTGTTGTCAGGTTCTTCTTCAACATCTCATCCAGGTCGCAATTCTGCATCTTTCGGCAATGCTCCTACAGTAATCAATGGTCTGAATTTCAGTCACTTTGATCAATCAAAAGCAAAACAGGTCTTCTTACCAAACCCTGCTTCACATATGCTCCCAACAATCACTATGGACCTGACTTCTGCTTCATCCTCCTCATCAAATAATGTCCATCGGTTACCTTCAAGCTTCGCTTCAAGCCCAAGATTTTCTCCAACTAGTCCAAGATTTTACTCACCAGAGTCCAACATCATACCATCCTTTTGGGGTAGGGGATTCCCTAATAATGGCACAATGCCCATTGACAAAACCCACATAAGGTCAGTGAACCTGGGAAGCCAATTTCAAGAACATTTCTATCAACACTGCATGAAGAACCAGACTCCTTCCAAAGAGGCTTTGGCAGAAACAATAACCAAAGCAATCAGTACAAACCCAAGTCTTCGCTCTGTAATAGCTGCTGCAGTTTCATCTATGGTGGGACAAGGATCAACCAGTGAGAACCAGAATGGAGGAGAAATTTTTGGTTCAAGTTCGAACTTGAAACTGAAGGAGTATCCTCAATTGACTTCTTCTTCCAATCCATTGAACCAGAATGGTAAAGTGTGCTTAGCAGGGTACTTCAAAAAATTGTCTTCTTCAAGCTCTCAGGCAGGAAACTTCATGCTTCTCCAACCTCCACTGCCATTTTCTTTCTCAAAGAGTAGTACGCCTCCTTCCATTATTGATCAGATCAACCTTTGAGTTCCAGAAATGGACTCTCATATCATTAGCCATGTCTTCCTCTTTACTGTGGACAAGGTTCAGGAGCAATTCTACTCAACTGAAATAGGCCAACCGTGCTCCGAAACTACCTTGTTTTGTACAAGGTCCAATTTATATTTCTTGTCAAAATAGAACCCACAAACAAAAGATTAAACTTAGAACAAAAAGAACGGCAAGAAATTAGTGTTGTCACCAATGACACAAGTACCACAATCTCGTCCTTCCATGCCTTTTCTTTTTTTTTTTTAACACTCGAGCAGTGTTTCAAGCGACGACCAAATTACTTGCAGAATCAACATAAAAGCCACGGAAATTTTCACATTTCGATTGCTATAATAGGCAGTGCATAGCAATAGCATTCTACTTTTCTTTTTTTCTTTTTTTTTTGGCGGGAGGGGGGGGAGGGTTCATGGGCATACATAGCATTGTGCTGACTTTTACTAAGAATTTACAATTCATAATTATCAGTCAATGACCATGGTTAATGAAAGTTTAAGCTATTTAGATGATACAGAAATATATTGGGATTACATTAACCTCCAAGTAATAAGATTTGGCTTCTTTAAAATGAGAGTATAAAGAGAAAAGTGATTAGTTATAATGGTTGATGAGAAAATCAAATAATTAAAATAATGATAAAATACATACATATGTATAATAAAACTATAAGGTTCTTAAAATTAACTTTTTAAATTTTTTCATTAGCGATAATAACTCTTTATTCTTTTTCTAAAATGAATCTCTCAATTTAAAATAAGTCAAATCTAAAATAATAACAAGAACATCTCTTCTGGTTTTGAATAATAGAAGTCAGATATTACTATTAAGGGGCTATACTTATTATAGGCCCATGGAGATGTTAACTCTAGAATTTTAAGGGAGGCACTAAACAAATAAGTATTGAAAAAATGCATCGATTATAGGCAACACAAGCCGAGAAGTTAGGTGCATGAATTCTAAGAGAGATACTGAACACATAAATTTAACATGATTCTCAAACCAGATTGAGTTCTTTAAGCTTCAAGTTGGATGAGGGATGTGGGTACCTGCACAAAGTCTCCAAAGCTCTAGGTCATGCCAAACCAGATAATTTCTTATCCTATGTTTTATTTTCAGTAAGGATTACTTTTTATTGTGCATCAAACAAATGCAATTATTTTCCTGTATCAGTATTAATAAGATAAGGTGCTATTAACCTCACTCGTAATAAAGGAAATTAAAAGGATATATTTGGTTTGCTGTTAATTAGTATAAGATTGCAACTGCAAATTGTTACAAATATTATTCAATTCTGGTACATATAAGTTGCACAAAGACACAGTTTTGGTTATCTTTAAAGTTCATTAGGATCATACGATTTTGTCAGTGTCACATTCATTAGATGTTTTCCCCATCTATCACAAGCTTCTTCCATTAGCCTCATTCAAAGCATTAGCAAGTTGCTAGAAAGTACAAGTAAACAACTAATTATATAATTTGTTTTACTTGTTCATTCAAACGTTGAGTGTCGTAATAGTACATATAGAAACTTTATTCACTTAATGTCATTTTCATTCAATTATTATTGATTATATAAATTTCTCTACACACAGAACGCAAAGAGCGAGCTTCCACCCGTCATGTTCAAGGAAACCCCAATTGAAATATTGTATCCATGACCTAAATATATGCACCCATTGCTAACTGACATGCCTCCATAGACACTGCCTCCAGTTTCATAGGACCATAAAATTTCCCCATTTCCCCACTCTTCGCATTGATTGCATATATGGATCCCTCTCTATCAGGGGATCCAGCGAAGACAACCTCATTTGCCACACTAACAGGGCCATTAGCAGTGGCATTACTAGGGTTAGCTGTGGACCATAGAACTTTGCCATTGCTGGCATCCATTGCCACCCACCCACCAGTGGTTGTAGTCCTATTTGATGGTACAATAGTGAAATTTTTGGCCTCGGAATTTACAATGTTGGTGTAAACGCTCTTTTCATCGGTGGCTGCGCCCCATGTGCCACCTCCTGCAAGCCCATCCGGCCCAGCTTCCTGCAAAAGTATGAATCAGTTTTCAATTCATACTGAGCTAGAGTTGAACAAAAAAAGAAATTCACACTATATTATAGGAAATTGAAAAATAATTATTATATAGTCTCAAATAATACGTGGGCTAAATTTATTATAAATTAATCTATAAAAATTTAATTTTTGTCTCACTTTGTTTTTATTAGCTTGGTATACTATTTTTTTTTTATTATGATGGTATTATTAAGGTTTCAACTTATGACCTTTTAAATTGTTCTAACTCCCACTACTTGTCCACTCTTCATAGCTTTAATGATAAGTTAAAGTAAGAGTAAACACTTATTTTAGTCCAGTAAAAGATATAGGAAGCATCAATTTGGTTCTCTAAAAAAGATGATATCAATTTAGTTCCTAAATAATAAAAAGTGACATTAATTTGATAATTCAAAGAAATTTGACATCATTTGAGTCCCTTAATCATAGAAAAAAATATCAATTTAGTTCTTCAATTATACAAAATTTAATTAAAGATTTCATTAACAATGTTTTTACATTTCATAATATAGGGATTACTTTGATGTCACTTTCCACGACTAAGGAATTAATTGATGTTAACTTTTTTAAAAAAACTAAATTAAAGTTATCTATATTTTTAGAGATTAAAATGAGTATTTACTAAGTAATATTAACCACTCATTCATATTAAAAAATAAAAAGGGTTTACATAACTATTCTACACTATAAAATAGATGTTACCGTAAACCAAATGATGTTGTCGTTGCTGCGATCTAAGGCCCAAGCATAGCCACTTTTTTGGACTGCAACAACAATATCTTGCCTGGTTCCATTTACATCAATAGTCAGCATCATTGGTGCCTCCCCAAAATCAGCATCTGGGTTAGGACCTGCAGGTGGACAATTAGAAATTGAAGAAGCATTGGTGCATGCAACGAACCACACATCGTAGCCTCCTAACTGGCGGTACCATTTGATTTTCCCTGAATCCAAATCAAGGGCCAATATTGAATTCGAGTGGTTTTCAGGCTCAACACACTCGTCTGGATGAGTGGGTACGGTTCGATTGTTTTGTCTTTCTTGACATTGACGTATGCGTAAAGGTGCAGAGTAGAGGTTCCCAGTGGCAATATAGACATGGTTTCTGTAAACATCAATGGAGGGGCTGCTTCCCCAAATGGCTGCTCCAGCATATTCTCCTTTCTTGTCATGGTTATCTGGCAACATATAAGTCTTCCACAAGATGGCACCAGATCGTGCATCTAGTTTTGCAAAGCTTCCACGAAATTTGCAGCATTGCTCAACGGTTGCGCCTTCTTCTAGTGAAGATATTCCCACATAGAAACCTCTACGGAGATTTTAGCATAAAGAATCAGAGGCAGAAAGGGGAAAAACAAGTAATTCAGAATTTAATGGAAAGTATTAGTCTAAAGTATGAGATACAGTCTGTCCAACTATCCCAAGTTAGGTTGGGAAAGAACTTATATTATATACATGAGTTAAGCCTTAGTCCAAAGTTTTAAGCGTTTTAAGCTATGCTTGGGAACCATTTGTGTGTGTGTGTGTGTGTGTGTGGGGGGGGGGGGGGGGGGGGGAATCTTTTAGAAAAAAAAAAAAAAAAACATGTTTGGTATTACTTATATAAAATATATTATAATTTTTGATTATTTTAGATACATTGAAAGCAGCTTTTTTTAAAGCTCATTTTTGAGCATTTTAGATTATACTCCATTTGACTATAATCTATTTTAGCATAATTAACCATATTTACCCACTCATTAAATATTATATTAATATCAACAAATTATTTCATACTTTTTTTAATAATTTATTATATAAAAGTGATTTTTTTTATATACTCTAAACAAAACATATTATCTTAAAATTACTTTTTAGTTAACAAACAAAACATATTATCTTAAAATTACTTTTTAGTTAACATATCTAAATATAAAATTAATTTTATCATAATCGATTTTAAAGAAAATCTATTATACATATAATCAATTATTGACATAATATTTTTTTAACAACTAATCCAAGCACGCACCTAGAATTTTAGCTTACATTGTGGTTGCAATTTAAAACTATGGTTAAGGATGATGTGATTTAGGCATTAATTAAATTTGCACCGTTAAAATGACTAAGAATTCGTATGGATAAATTAGAATAACTAAGAAAGAAGGCCAACAGGTGTAAAGTTGTACTGACCCTTTGTAGTATGTTCCAGACATGGTGATGACTGCTGCAGGATAGTAATCCAAATAGGTCAACCACACAAGCTCACCAGTTGTTCTTTTCAGAGAAATAACAACAGCAGGGCCATAGATTCCAATAATCAGTAAATCGCCAGCTATTGTGGGAGTTGATCTAGACACTGCCCAATTTGGTTTGGGAGCAAATCCAGTTGCATTTAGGCCTGTCAGTTTCTGCAAGTTTTTCTTCCAAACAAGCGATCCATCGGCTTCTTTCAAGGCATAGATGTTACCATTCCAGCTTGGAAAATAAAGGGTGCCATCGTATATGGCTGGTGTTGCAGTGATATCTTTGCCTGCATAGAATTTCCACTTCAAACGTAGGTTGGGTGCTGTTTTGGGGGCTGATCTTAAACTTTGTAGGCATATCTTCTGTTGAACAAAATCTCCACCATGGTTTAACCAGTCTTGTGAGTTTTGTCTGGGCCACTGAAAACAAGAGAACAACAAGAAATTAGATTATTTGAGTAATCCTTGAAAGGAATACGAGCATTAGGGAAATATAGAGAGGGAAGTATCATACATCTGAGCTTGCAGCAACGGCTACAACTGCATGAACACAAAAGAACAGTAAACAAAGAACCAAGTCTATACTATATTTAGGTGGTGCCATGGAACTGGATTTGGACCTGGAGAATATGGTGTTGCAATCAACAAGATGAATACTTGGAAAACCTAAAGTTCAAGAGACTCATCTATATATCAAAGAAAAATGGCCCATGTATAAATGAAGACATCTTTGACTTTAAATTTATTTGATTCAAATTAATTGTTTTTAAATATATTAAAATGACGGTAATTAATATTATCTACACATCAAAATGTTATATTGTCTGTATACCATTTAAATTGTTTTACAGGAAGTAGTATATTTTCTATTTTTCTTATGGAAAGGAACAATAGTCACGTGCAATAACTAATATAATTATTATCCACAAATAACTTTTATTGTATAATAACATTATCATGAAAGTGATATCCAAATTGACTTCCAAGTTTCAGCTCTTTGCTGTCTCTGTTTAGTTCCAATGAGAAGTATGTGATAACGTTTGGTCAATATTCCTTCTCTTCACGTATAAGTTTCTTGGTCAAAGACTCATCTCAAAATATTAACAAAGATAGGAAAACAAAAATTTTGTGGGGGAAGACATCCATGCTTGAAATTCTTCAATGTATCATGTTCTAATGAATGCAACCCCTATACAAAACTTAAAATAATACAAATAATATGATTAGGGCAAGGTAAGTTTGCAATTCAATTGACACTTACTTTAGATTTTAAAACTGGAGTGTAATGACGATGATATACATATCTATTATATGTTTTTTCAAAATCTAAACTATATCTATTATACCAATGAGTTTCAAATGGCCGGCAGTGGTGTGTCTTAATTTTTAAGACTGAATGTGATAATGTGAAAATTTTAATATTCTAAGAAACTATTTCTCTCTCTTTAATTTAGATGTTAGAACTTCTTATCCAACCAAAAAATAAATAAAATCTATATACTAATATTGAAATTAAGTGACGTGCACACATAGCATTTGCTGAAAATTCAAAGTTGTAGGTGAAAAGAAAAAGCTAGAAAGTCAGAAGGTTTGGGATTGTGATAGAAATATTACCCAATGGAAGGGCCATTAGCCGATTATCGTAATTACCGTAATCACAAGGCTTCCCTTTCAGAGTTTATACAGATTACGTAAAATATCATCCCACGAAACTAATTTTGATAGACATGCTTTAATAATCACATCTATTCATCTTATAAATTTTTATTACAAAAAATTAATGGCTAAAGATTCCTAGCCAGTCATATTGTCTCACATAGTCTAACAACCTTGTTGATATGACAAAATTAGGAATGTTAACGGAAACTTAGGCGGGGAATGCTCTTTCCACTCCCATCATGGGTACCTATTTAGTTGGAGTATGAGCCTGCGTGAATATTTGTGAATATCTAATAATTTAAAATGATATTTTAAAACAAATTAAAAAATGTAAATAGAGATTATATACCTTAATTTTGTCTAATAATTTAAAATACTTATAAAATTAAAATAACAGATCACAAATAAATATCAAGTTTAATTATATTTTATAATAATCAATTCACATAATTATTTATTATTTGAATCATGTAATTTTTTTAATTTTTATCATTATGAACTCATTTAGTAAAAAAATTATTATAAAATAATAAGAAAATATAAATTCTCATATTATGTCAAAGAAATAGAGAAAATTGTAGTATGTGTGAAATGTTTAAAAATGTTATTCTTACACATTAATCTTATACCTTCTCTTATACACCTACCCTTAGATATTTAAATTACAGACAGCATCATCTGATGTGACTGTAACATCTCGGTTGTGGCAGCTATCGCAATTGCGACACACTGCGATTGAGGCCCACATTGGATTGCATCAACCCGTGACGGCCGCAACGCAACCGCAATCGAAATTTAAAATCTTGCCTACCCTGAATAGTAATAAGGAAAAGCGAGAAACTCAATTTGTTTTTATCTTTCCCTTTTCTCTCTTCGTTACGGTAAAAGGTAGATGTATGGGAAAAAGTGTATGATTAAAGTGTGAAAATAACATAATTGTAAAAAATTATATTACCAATACTTGTGACCACCATTCTAGCATTCTTGGAGGCTTTAATAGGCTTTTTTTTTAAAAGTTTTTTCTTGTTTAATAATTAATAGTAAGTGGTACTCCTTTCAGACAAATGAATGATGGATGCCGGTGGAGGAAATATGACAGAAGATAGCCAAAGAAACCCATGTCCATGGGCATACTATCGTTGCACAGTTGCACCAGCATGCTCAGTTAGAAAACAAGTATGCATTATATATATTTATATATATATATATATGTATGTATGTATGTATATTACATTAACCTAATCTAATAACCTCTATTAAAGTAATAAGATTTGGCTCCTAAAGTAAGAGATTTACTTTAGAGAGAAAAGTGAACAATTATAATCATTGATGAGAAAATCAATAGTTAAGATAATGATAAAATATATATATATGTATAACAAATTACGAAATTGTTAAAGTGAACTTTTTTCATTTCCTCATTAATAGTAATAACTATTCATTTTTTTCTAAAGTGAATTTTTTAATTTAGAAGAGGCAAATCCAACGTTATAACAAGAACATCTCTTCTAGTTTTGAATAGTATAGTTGATATTTTCATTACTTTTAGACATCATCAAATTCAATATCTGTGATTAGTTTGATCAAGCGTTTATTACTAAGTTAAAGTTATAACTAATGGTAAAGATGCAACCTTATTTCCTTATAATTTTCAAGAATCACATCAAGCATTAAAGAGTTACATCCATGAGTCGAGATGTTAAGCCTATAAATCTTAAGAAAAATGCAGATCAAATAAATCTAACAATTTCATCTTCAGTGTCATCCTAGGAATTCGAACCCATGACCATATATGGCAAGGGCAGTACAACTTTATTTCCTTGTAGTTACTTAAAACCACATCAAGAAGGATTAAAGGAATGCACTCATTATAGGTGTTATGGGTGGGGATGTTAAGCCCACGAATCCTAACAGAGACATTTCAAACCAAACCGAGTTCTTTGAGCTTCAAGTTCGATGAGGGAGGTTCGTGCCTGCACAAGGATTCCGAGACTCTAGTTCATGCCAAATCAGGTATTTTCTTATCCTATGTTTTATTTTCAATAAGTATTATCTTTTATTGTGCATCAAATAAGTGCAACTATTTTCATGTATCAATATTAATAAGATAAGTGCTATTAACCTCACTCGTAATAAAGGAAATTAAAAGGATATACATGGTTGCTTGTTAATTAGTATGAGATTACAACTGCAAATTGTTACAAAAATGATTCAATTTTGGTAATATATAAATTGCACAAGGACGCAGTTTTGCCATTGTTTGTCTTCAAAGTTCATTAGGACCATACGATTTTGTCAGTATCGCATTCATTAGATATTTTCCCCATATATCTATCACAAGCTTCTACCATTAGCCTCATGCAAAGCATTAGCAAGCTGCGAGAAAGTACAAGTATAACATCTAATTATATAATTTGTTTTTTTGTTCATTCAAACGTCAAGTGTCGTTATAGTACAAGTAGAGACTTTATTCACAAACAAATGTGCCAAGTGTCTAATTAATGTCATTTTCATTCAATTATTATTGAATATATAAATTTCTTTACACACAGAACGCAAAGAGCGAGGTTCCACCCGTCATGTTCAACAAAGCCCCATATGAGAAACTGTATCCTTGACCTACATATATGCACCCATTGCTAACCGACATACCTCCATCGACACTGCCTCCAGTTTCATAGGACCATAAAATTTCCCCACTCTTCGCATTGATGGCATATTTGGATCCCTTTCTATCTGGCGATCCAGCGAAGACAACCTCATTTGCCACACCAACAGGGCCATTAGCAGTGGCATCACTGGGGTTAGCAATGGACCATAGTTAAGCAATGAGGTTGCAGCTAGTAGTAAGCTAAAAGAACCACTTGAGAAATGGCTGGCAGAGTTGGAAACAGTACCCAACTGCATCATTTCTGATGTATGTCTTCCTTGGACGTCAAAAATTGCATCAAGGTTTAAGATACCGAGGGTTGTCTTCCACGAAATTTCTTGCTTCACCCTCTTGCGCGCGCATAATATTGGCCACTCCGATGTTCGTGACAGGGTCTCCTCAATGTCAGAGCCATTTGTGGTACCGAACTTGCTTGATAGAATTGAATTCACCAAGGAGCAATTACATGACGCTTTGACAAAGAGCGCCAAGGCTTGGCAAGAGACCAAGAATCAATTTTCAGAGGCTGAACTTTCAACACCAGTGCTATTGGTGAACACTTTTGAAGTGTTGGAGGAAATGTACGTGCAAGAATATGAGAAACTGACAGAGAAGGTCTGGTGTATAGGGCCACTTTTTTTTTATCTGACAGATTAATCTCCGACAGGGAGAGGTGATGAGGCCTCCATGGATGAGTCTGAGTGTTCAAAATTTCTTATTTCCAATAAGCCTAGCTCCGTCATATATGTCTGTTTTGGCAGCTTGTGTCGCTTTCCGCCTTCACAACTAAAGGAGGTTGCTTTGGGCTTGGAAGCATCAGGCCATCCGTTCATTTGTGTAATCGGGAAAAATGATTGCTCTGCAGAATTAGAAAAATGGTTAGCAGAGGAGAACCTTTCAGAGAGGAATAAGGGAAGAGGTTGCATAATTCGAGGATGGGCGCCACAAGTTCAGATACTATCCCATCCTGCAACCGGTGGCTTCTTATCTCACTGTGGTTGGAATTCCACACTGGAAGGAGTTTCTACAGGTGTCCCAATGATAACTTGGCCAATGTTTGCTGAGCAATTCTACAATGACAAGCTGATAGTGCAAGTTCTGAAGATTGGTGTGAGGATTGGGGTTGAAGCTTGTGTGGATCCCACGGAGACAGAGAAGGCTGAGAAGGTATGGGTGAGGAGGGAGGATGTGAAGAAGGCTATTGAGCAGCTCATGGACAAAGGTGCGGAAGGGGAACAGAGAAGGAAGAGAGCCAGAGAGTTTGGAGAACTGGCTCATAAGGCAGTTGATGGAGGATCTTCCACTTCGAATTGCAAATTGTTCATCCAACATATTATGGGGCAAGTTCCTAATTAATCACTAAGCAGAGCGAAGTACTTCACCCGTTAATCTTTGCTACATGTTCCTAGTCAATTATATTATGATTTTCTTTTTTCTTTTTAGTATGATTTGTATTGTGATTTTTGCTACTTTATAATCACCACGTACTAATCATGGCAACCGTAATAAATTAGATTTAGAATTAAGTACAAATACATTGCTGAAGAGCAAATTTAGTTCATTCTTATTTTTATGAGCAAAAATCTCATTCTGTTTTTTGTTTTTATGACGCTGCCTTCTCTTATTTCTATATCTAAGATCCCAATTTTATCACTATTACGGATTAAAAAATTATGGTAACCATAAGTTTGATTTTGTTTTTTAACAGAGGAAATACTTTCCATAAGCGCGAAAATGGATGAGTACAGCCTCTGCAAGGGCAAAAGAAGTATATTCCAAAATAATTATATGTTTTTTTTTCAACTAATATTTTTGTGAAATGAATAGTCAAATTTAAAAAACGAATGACTGACATGACAGCCACGTCTGAGGAAAGTATGCCAGGCCACCTGGGTTGCTATACTATGATTTATGGATCCGTCAATATCATATTGCATGTTGCGACGTAACACCCCATGCGACAGGGCGAATCTTTCGTAACCACATGTCAAGTTCCAATTTCCGTTTTCATGGGCCCGTGTGTAGCATATAACTGCCATGCCATTTTAATGCCATGGCTGTGTTCGGTGGCCATATCCTTACAATAGTTGATATATATCAAGTTCCAAATTTCAACTCTCCCATCATTCATGGCACGTCGGAAAAAAAAAAAAGAAAAACTTTCCCATTGTTTCAATCGCATTACGTGTCGTACACAAATTAATGCATACTTTAAAATTTTTTAAGTAATTTTCATTTTTTATTGGAAATAACTTTTTAATATTTAATGTATTTATTTAAAAAAATTAAAGAGGTTGGATTTCAAAATAGTAGTTTTATTTGGAAAAAAATTTGAAGATGCAAAATATATAAATAATAATTTTATTTTAATTATGTTAATATTTAATGTTTATCTCAAAATTATAAAAAAAAATTAAGAGAGAAAATCTCATCATAGTAATTTTAGTGAATTTAAATTAAATTTTGTAAATTTAATTTTAGATTAATTTAATTTTATAAATTTAATTTTAATCATAAATAAATTTAACTAAAATAATTTATATTTTTAAAAAATATGTTTAATACAAAAATAAAAACGAATTGCTTTAAAAGTACGAATAATTAATTCTTCTGACTTCAAATCTTGAATTACTTACAAGTATAATCGATTACCAGTTTCCTTCGAAAAACTCCTCGCTAATAGGTCGTAGAGGCTTATGCAAATATGCAATGAAGTTCGTATTTAAACTTAAAAGTGCACCATGTACCTTAACTCAATAATTGAAGAGTTTAGTTTTTGTACTGTGAGTGCACTTCTAAGTGTAAAATTTAGTGTTTATAATTATTAATTAAAAATTTAATAATTTAAATTTTGATAAAACGTTAATAATAAAGTATGAATTTATTAAAAAAATTTCTCTTAATTTTTTAATTAAAAATTATCTAATTATACTTTATTATTTAAATTTCTGCTTTAATTTTATAGAATCCAAATGTGAACATTCAACTTCAATTCTTTTATTTGACCATGTTTTGGCAAATTTGACACGAAAGTGCTATTCTAATTTCTTTTGGCATCTTATGAAATTTTTCTTAATTTCCACCTCTGTCATTCAAATAATAGTATGAATGAAAATTTTATGATATTTCGGATGTATGACACCTTTACTCAATTAACAATAGTAATAATTATTAAATTATTAATATAATACTTAATAGTTAAAAACTAAAAAAACCAAAAAATCCTAATATTTAAAAATTTTATCAATAGTATATGATCTAATTAATGAAAAATATTTCAAATTAAATTAAAAATAATTTATTTGTAAGCAAGAAAAAACTCTCGTGATTTTTTATATGACTTAAACTAGCATTCTCTTAAATCTAAAGAGTTAAGACTAATAATTAAAGAAGTGCACTCTTTATTTTAACTAACCAGTAACTTAATTTTGGTTAATTGACTAAAAAGTTAATTAAACAATATATACCTTATTATACAGTTAAAAATGCTAGCATTCTCTTGGCTACCATTGAACAAGAATCAAATATATATTTGTTGCAGCTTTTATATATATATATATATATATATATATATATATATATATATACACACACACCGGTAAGTTTGGGTCTAAGTCTAATAGCATACATTCAAGTTATTTTAATGTTTTCACCCTCTATTCTAAGCACACTAAATGCATGTTTGGTTTATTGGAATGGAAAGCAATGCAATGAAAATGGGAATGAGATTTTCCTGTTTTCATGTTTGATTGAAAAATAAAAGAGAGAATACCCATTCCTTTTGAAAATCTCTATTGCATTCATTTGAAGGATTAACATTTCATTATAAAATATAAAGAATATTTATACCATTTTCATTCCCTTCCTTTCATTCATATCATAATAATAAACATGTTCTAAGGGTTGCTCTAACTATATTCACTTCTTTGCCTTTCTCATTTTATTTTGATATTGACTTGAGTGTTAAAGGACTTTACAAGTACTCCTAGCACCATAAATAATTAACCAACCATAAAACTCTCCAATGTAATTAAACAATCTTGGATCACCTCTCAAGTATATGCGTCAATAGTGTGTGTGTGTGTATATATATATATATATTCGCGCCTCTCATGTGTGGGACAGGTTTTATTCAGCATAGACAGAGATGTATTTTATATTATATAAAAATTTTAATTTTATAATTTTACAATGTATAAATCTTTGTTAAATTTTGATATAATTCTAAAACTATGTAAGTTTTATCTCAAAATCACGTAAAGATTTTATCAAATTATGTAAATTTGTGAAAAAGAAAAAGTTATTTAATGTGTGTTAATTTCAATTAATTTATTTTATATTTGATAATTAAGTGTGTGCTTGGTTTAACTTTTTAGAATCTCAAAATAATAGTTTAAATAAAAATTACGAGAAATAAGCTTTTACCTAAATTATGATTTAAAATTTTTTAAATTTCAAATTAAACACACTATAAACGGTGAGTGACCTGTTGTTACTGGTCTAATAACAGGGCTGAAAGCGGGACTGACAATTTTATTACGAACCCCATCCTTGTGAGGTGGTGGCCCTCTCCTTGAATGATGGATCAGAATTAACACTGATGGGGGCATGTAAGGTGGACAAGAAGAATAGCTGGCTATTGTGGTCTTCTTAAGACAAATCATTCTGGAGCCAGATTCCATGGCCATGGTCCTAATTCTGACAGGAGATGTTACTGAAAGCCAAGCTACTAGGAGAATAATTTCAAAAGCATTTTTTTAAAAAAAAAAATTGGAACGTAGAGATCACTCGTCAGTGCAAAGAGGGAACAAATGAATTGATTACCTATCCCATGAAACACTTTTTTTTTAATATATACGGAAATTTATGTTAAGGAAAAAGTTTGCTGAATCAGAACATGCTCTAAGTTCAAGTGCTTTATAAGTTCATCAAGAACTCATGAATCAAAATTAAATCATAACAAAATATAAGTGGAGGACTGATCAAGTAAGTCATGCTCCTTTAATTTTCATGAAATAAGTCTTACAACTTTACTGTCTTCCCTTCGCAATGTGAGTGGATGTTACTCATTGATGCCATAGGAGTCCTTATTCCCAGTATTATTAGTTTATAATTTCTTTTTTGGGCTTAGGCTTCTGTCCATTACCAAAAGAAAAAAAAAATTCACCCAAAGTTTTCTCGAAAGTATTTGTTAGAATATTCACGTTCTTTTCTTGAATACCATTATCAAATATTTAATTAATTGTTAATTTTATCAATAAATATTTAAGAATTATCTATAATTAACAATAAATAAATATTTGATAATCTTTTTAAATATTAATATTAAAAAATAAAAACACTATAATAACTTCTATATAAAAGAATGAAAAAAGTTAAGCTATGTGCAAAAGACAACGACTCAGACATTTCACCGAATAGATACAAGCCAATGGGTTCATATGGTGGGACTCACAGCAACCAATGTTCGGTCGTTTCGGTGTAACAAGTAGTTTCAAAAGAAAAACACAATAACTTGCATAACAAAATAATAATAGGAAAAAAAATTTAATCTTATTTTATTATTAAAACAATTATATAATAAAAATAATGTATAAATAATATTCTTAACCAAAACCAGAGAAAGATATGCCCAACTAGTCTGGTCAACATATTAAATTACCAAAGCATCTGAGTTTGCGAGCACTTCCACGAGCAAAAAGTATAGAAGCTTGACTAGAATAAACTTGCTTATGTAAGCGCAGACATCACCAAAACAGCTGTGAGGAATCTAAGATGCTTAAAACGAGCAAGTATGACTATGAAGTGTGTACGGGTTCAAGGGATCATTTCTAGGATCCACTCCGCTCCACCCCACCCCCAATAGGAATGGCTTCCCAACCACCTCAGCTTCACTTTGTCTTGTTTCCGCTCATGTCCCCAGGCCACATGAACCCCATGATGGACTTTGCAAGAATATTGTCACAGCATAATGTGATTGTTACCGTAGTCACAACCCCACATAATGCAGCTCGTTTCTCAGCAATTTTTGCTCGTACTTCAGACTCTGGCCATCAAGTCCGATTAGTTCAACTCCAATTTTCATCTAAAGACGTTGGATTACCAGAAGGGTGTGAGAATTTCGACATGCTACCTTCAATGGGCATGGCCTCGAGTTTGTTCAATAAAGCAAGCATTATTCTACAGCAACCCGCGGAAAAACTGTTTGAAGAGTTAACACCTCGGCCAAACTGCATAATCTCTGATGTGGGTTTGCCATATACTGCCCACATCGCTACCAAATTCAATATTCCCAGGATTTCTTTCTACGGAGTAAGTTGCTTCTGTCTCCTGTGGCAGCAAATTTTGCTCACCTCTAACGTTCTCGAGAGTATAACCGCAGATTCAGAGTACTTTGTCATACCTGGCATCCCTGACAAAATTGAGACGACCAAAGCCCAGACGCCAAGATTAATGAATGAAAACATGAAAGAGTTCGCCGACAAAATGGCTGCTGCTGAAATGGCTACTTATGGTACGATCATGAATTCTTTTGAAGAGTTGGAGCCAACGTATGCGAGGGATTACAAGAAGGCGAGAAATGATAAACTGTGGTGTGTCGGCCCTGTTTCACTTTGCAACAAGGATCCCTTGGATAAGGTTCAGAGAGGGAACAAGGCCTCAATTGATGAGCACCCTTGCATGAAGTGGCTTGATTTGCAGAAATCAGGGGCTGTCATCTATGCATGCCTTGGAAGCCTATGCAATCTAACACCATGGCAGTTGATAGAGCTTGGAATGGCCTTAGAAGCATCAAACAGGCTGTTCATTTGGGTCATCAGGGAAAGAAATCAGACAGAAGAATTGGAACAGTGGATTAAGGAAACGGGATTTGAGGAAAGGACCAAGGGTCGGAGCCTTTTGATCCGGGGTTGGGCTCCTCAGATACTAATACTGTCACACCCTGCAATTGGAGGGTTCATAACACATTGCGGTTGGAACTCAACCTTGGAAGCAATATGTGCCGCCGTGCCAATGCTTACATGGCCATTATTTGGGGATCAATTCTTCAAATGAGAAATTTGTTGTGCAAATATTAAGAGTTGGTGTAAGAGTTGGGGTGGAGAGTCCTGTAATTTGGGGCGAGGAAGAGAAAACGGGGGTCTTGGTGAAGAAGGAAGATGTTCAGAGAGCTATAAAAAAGTTAATGGATGAGGCAAACGAAAGTAAAGAGAGAAGAAAAAGGGCTAGAGAGCTTGCGGAGAAGGCTAAGAGAGCTGTAGAAGAAGGAGGATCTTCTCACTTCAACGTGACACAGTTAATCCAAGACATCCTGGAACAGTCCAAGAAAGACTAACGTTGTTTATTATACATTGATGCTGTTTCCAACTTTTTTCAGATTGAATCAAATTTTTGATTAGAAGTCAGTTCGATCATCGCGATTCTATTTGAAGGACCCATGAAATGGTGTCATGTTCATTATATTGTTCTGAATGATTAACGCGGCTTAATGGTTGTACTTATTGGAAGGGGCCAATAAGAAATTTTACTTGATTTCGCTAAGTTGAAGAGACATTTTTCATACAAACATTTATCTTGATACAATATTTTTTTCGTTTAATGGTTTTTATATAATTTTATTATTTAATTGGTGCAAAGTTATGAATGAATACATAAATATGACATTACCCTTAGAGATAGAGTAATGCTAAAGGTCCCAACTCCCAAGTTTTATACACGTGTCTTCGTGTGCTTCAAAGCAAAACTTGGCCTACCAATCTTGTACTTCAGATTACATCAGCCTCCTCCTAATTTTGTTCAAATGATAGAAACCTCTCAATCTGAATAACCCACATTGCAAGGTGCTTGCTGTTGCTGTGGAGATACTTTATATATTTGCCTCCTGGCTCTTATTTATATGCTACTTCTCTTTCTCATGTCCTATTTTTTTTCCTTAAATATCTCTAATGTTTCATACGCTGTTAGGAGGGGTCATGGATGCTTGCCTCTCTCTCTCTCTCTCTATAGCTGTTTCTATTTTTACTAATTTGATATCATAGAAGTACTATATATAAATAACATTAAATTAACTGATTTATTTGTGTAAATTTAGTACATAACCAAAAAAAGAGTATATTTGTAAAATTATTATCGGCGTGATCACTAGAGTGGGCAGCCTTATTTTGGGTCATGTGACTCTGTATTTCATTTTTCCATCAACGACACAATAGTTAGGGGAGATTGTTGCAGAGTGAGTAATAGTAAAGGATTCATCTCCAAGGAAGAAAGTTTCTGATATTTGCACAAATTTTAGAGAAGCTTAAAATATGATTTTTTAAATAAATTAGCTACTTTGGTTAAATAAAAAAGTACACAACAACATTAAGGTTATATATCTAATATATTGATAGTAACGTTCGAAGTTTTGTAGAAATGATAATTTTCTGTATATATTTTGCATAGAAATGTTTTAAAAAAAATATTGTAACTTGATGGATAGTGGAAGCTATTTGAAAATGAGTTATTTAAAAAATGTTTAAAACTTACAAAACTGGAATTAAATAAATAATTAGTTTAAACTATAAAAAGTTTGTTATATAAAAAAATACTAATGATAACGGGATGAATAATGTAAGGCTAAAACTCTATTTTAATTCTGAAATTTAATTAAAGTTTTTATTTAGTTTCAAAATTTTAATTTGTATTAGTTTCCTCTTAAACGTTACGAAATTGTGTTAATGTAATCATTTTCACTAACAACATTTATTTTATTGATACTATTTTAAGTTTATTTTATAAAATTAAGTCCATTTTAAGATGTATTTCTTTTAGGATTGCTTTTGTGGTTAAATTAATTAATAAAATAGACATAAAATAGTATTAATAAAATAGACACTGATAATAAAAAAATCACATTGACATAATTTTATAATGTATGAAAAGAAATTAATATAAATTAAATATTTAAAATTAAATTAAAATTTTAATTAAATTTTAGAGATCAAAATTAAAATTTAACCATAATATAAAGAAAGAAAAGATGGGAAAGTTGTATGTAGAACCTGAACCTTGGTTTTCTGATGTTGATGTGGGCCCACAATAAAATAATGAGAAATTAAAGTCGTAAGGAGAACCTTGGTTTTCATGATATGTTGATGTGGAACCACAATAATGATTTGAGTTCGAGTCATGAATGGTGGAGGTTTACCTTCGTATTGACTGATTGAAAAATAATATAGTAATTGATAGGTTCATGAATTTCTGGACCGTGGAGCCATAGCAGCAAGCAATTAGCAGCACATGTTTGGAATCAAAGACCAAAATATCTCAGTCCAAAACATTTAGCTGTGAGACTTGTCTGTCCTCTGTGCTGGTTGATATCGATAAGTCCATGATGTCTTGTCCTAATTGCAAATTTCCACACGGTTGACGCGGCATGTGTTGCGTATATCACTGCCACACCTTATTTGAATGCTGGTCATTAAGGGCCATGGGCACTCTTGTTGAACATAAATTGTCCTCTAGTTTTCCAAATAAACAATGGGCACTCTTGCTACAATTAAGTTTTATATATATATATATATATATCCATTAAACAGATAAAACCAGCAAAATTGTATTTTAAAATAGTAATCAAATGGGCCAATAAGAATTGTCAATAAGAAACTTCAAATTAAGTAGTTACCACTCAATAATCATAAATTTTTTCTTTCTCACTCACTTGTTATCCAATAATAAGCTATTCTGTCCTTGAAAAAATAATATCCAAAATCCAGATGTACAATACTCACTCACTTCTATACTCAAGGACTTCAAATAAGTACAATGCCAATTTTACCAAAATGTAGTATAATGTCCTCCTATTAGTATGATTATAATATCAATTCAAGGCAAATCATATAACTATTTATAATCCATTACAGGGTTCTGCAAATATTAAATTATCTAAAGTACAATATACAATATCATATACTAACATAGATGTATAGATAATGCTAATACTAATTTTGCTGTTTAACAGGTTCTTAGCAGTATCATGGAGAGGGAGAGGAATCTTGACTAATGTTTCCCAGCTCAGTTTGTGTGTGAGAATGAAAAGAAACAAATATTCAATTTTACCAAATAATTTGAACTTACAGCAGTTCAGATGAAATGCAGGTAACATTGCATATAGAATGTCACTCTTCTTATGTTAGTAGTATAGATGAAAGAAAATAAAAAGTTATAAGGCTGAACACAATAAATATTTGGCAAGTGCTTTTGTTGAGGTTTAGGTAATTATAAGGCCAGCAAGCATCCCCAAATATGTCTTTCCCTTAAGCACACAGAAATTCATGTATCAGACAGCAAGCTAAACTTATATACTCCAAATCTCAAACAACAAAACACCATGGATTAGTCAACAAAATCTAAAGTCTTCTTTAGAGCTATGCCTAGAGTGATAGTAGAAGGATTTCTTTAGGTATATTTGAATGCAGATGCTATTGAAGGTAATCGGGACAAAATTATCTAGCTATTTTTGTAAATGTAGATGCTTTTGTGATATGTATCGAATTAGATTTGGATATTTTTATGTGAGTGACCGTATCAATTGAAAAGAGAAACAGACATAAAATTCAATGGTTGGCCTAACGCGTCAAATCACTAAGGAGGTATGTTCTTTGTGTTGATTATTCTAATTTAAATCTTAAGTTAGTACTTAGAGAAATTAATTATCTTAAATAACCGACATAAAAGGTGTAACACTAAAAATATCCATACAATAAAAAAAAAAAGAGAACAAACATAAAAAAACTGAATACAAATTAAGTTTTACATATCCGCACAGAATCTTTGTCTTTCTCTTCATATGACTCATTCATATAGAAGTTTACATAACATAGTTCAAATAGATACTGAAGAGTTAGTCAAAACATAATGGATTTGGATTTTGTAAATGCAGTATTTATAACCATTGTTTAAAAAATTAATGGTTTAAGATTTGATAAAATACAAGTACATGGAATTCATTGAAAAAAAATATAAACACATGGATGATAAATTATTGATTTGTTAAAATCATCTCTCTTAATTTTTTCATCAATGATTATCCAATTATATTTTATTTTTTAAATTGCACCCCTCATTTTAGAATATTCAAATTTAAACATGATATATCACACATAAAATAAAATTATCAGAAAATTACTCTTAAAATAAAATTGAAATCATTATGCAAGATATATTATATTCCACTTAATGTTATTTGGCCACGCGCTTTATGTTTTATTATAATAAATATGATAACATTTTAGACGAGGAAGAGGTTAAATCTTGATTTCTTTCTTTAAATTCTCCAAACTACAGATGCATCTGTACAAAAGTATGGAAAAATAATAAGAGAAATGAATTTGAAAGCATTATAAAATGACTGCCGCAAATAATTTAATTGATTAAATTGCCAATTTCGTTAGCATTCAATAGAAGAATTAAAGAGGGACAATAAGAAGACACACGAATGATTTAGAGTTTATTACTTTGTTCTAAATATTTAGAAAGTGGAAAATTATTTTTGTCAACAGAGATAGCGGAGCTATAATAAAATTATTCAATAATATGGACCAATAAATAGTTATAAATGAATATTGGAGAATAATTACGATTTCTGGAGAAGTCATATGCACAAAAAATACAAGATTTGTTATTTTAAACATTTTGGAAGGCCTTGGCTCTTCACTTATAAGGAGGAGCTGCCCCTGGAGATCATATACCATATAGGAGAAAATGGAAAAAAAAAATTACATTCTTTATGAAAATAATTTCATAGAGGCAGTCTCAAATATAATAAAAGATAAACTTACTGAAGGGCTTGTTACGATATTCCTATTTTATTTTTTTTGGGATATCAATATTTGCATGTGTTGTCAAACATTTCTTAATTTTTTATTTTTACAGTAAATATTTGAAATTCAAAAAATATAATCACCAATCAATTCAAAAGAAAAATACTAAATTAATCCTCATTACAAATAGAACTGTAATAGTGACAAATAAATAGATTGAATAGATTGTGAGTTGATCGTTAATGGATGAATAGAATATATATTAATAATTTATTTAAAATCTATTAAAAAATTATTAAAATCATTTAATTCATTCATTAATCTAATTTAATTGATTGATATTTAATTTATATATTTTCAATTAAATGTATATATACTCTTTTTATGTCTAAATATGTTTTATTTTTTAAATCATAAATAAAAAACCATTGTAATTAAATAGAAGAGATGATGTGATTTAGCCAATAATTAAACTCAAACAGTTAGAACGAGTGAGAATTCGAATGGATAAAATCGAAAGCAAACTAAGGAAAAAGGCCAACAGGTGTGTTGTTTGTAGTAACCCCTTGTAGTATGTTCTAGACATGGTGATGACTGCTGTATGATAGTAATCCAAATAGGTCAACCACACAGATTGAAATAGCGGTGCCGTGACAAAACGGTACTGGAAGCTTCTGGTACCGCCACTCCGTGAAAACGGGGTGATTCGAAATCACAGATTGCGGCTACAACGTAATGGTGTTGCGGCCGCAACGGGTGACAAAACTCCGTTACAACAGCAACGACGTTTTTCTCATATTTGTTCCATATAAAACCCCAAATTTTCATATCAATATACACAAAATCATAACCCTAACTTTTTTAGGCATCCTCTTTGGACTTCTTACCGCCACTCTCTTCCACTCTTCCTTCAGGTCTACTACCGAGCTGCTCCAAACTCCAAGCCATCCTCTGTTTCTCGATTTTCTGGTCAGCCACCGTGAACCACGCTTTAGGTAAAGTCTCCAACCCCAACTTCTCCATTTTGTGTGTGTGGGTATGGCTGAAAAATGGAATTTCAGAGGGGTGGCTTGGTTTGACAGCTCTGAAGTGAAATCTGAGGGAAGAGGGAGTGGAGAAAGCCGGTGATCGAAAGGGGAAGAACCAAAGAAGGGAGAGCTATGGGGAAGGAGAAGGGGAGGAAGGGGAGAGTCGAAGAGGGAGCAGAGATTGAGAGAAAGAGTGGGAGGGGGGAGAAGGGGAGAGACGAGAGAGTGCAGACGGGAAGGGGGGGTGAAACCGTTAAAGGGGAGAAAAGGGGTCTAGGGGATTCTTTTACGTGAGATTTGGGAGGAGAAATTTTTGGGAAGTGGAATGGGTTAGGGGAGGGGGAAAGGGAAAATTTTTGAGGGGGAAGAAAAAAATTTTGAGGGGAAAGGAAAAATTTTGAGATGGGAAAAAACTGGAGAGAGAGGAAAATGAAAAAAATTAAATTATTATTAATTAGAAGGATTATAATTAATTAAAATTAATTATAGAGAAATGAAAAAATTTATTGTTGATTAGAAAGATAGAAATAAAATTAAAATTATTTTTTGATTAATTTTTTAATCTTAACTAATGTAAGTTTTAAGAATTAGAAAGTAGGAAATGAAAAAAAAAATAGGAAGGTTCTTAAGAAATCAGAATTTGAAAGAGGAAAAATTTGTGGTGTAAATTTTTGGAGGAAAAACTTAGATAAACAAAGAAATTAATTTACTAATCTTAACAAATAAGTTTTAGGAATTAACTTGAACTAAATGTTATAAATTACAAAATTTGAGTTTTACTTTTAGTTATATAATTTATATTTGAAATTATTTCTAATTCAGAAACACATATATTTATATGTAGGTTAAACTATGCCACCAAGAGAAGAATTTCCATCAGGTAGAGCAGAAGGTGCTCCAAGTGATGATATTGGCTGGCATTCGGAACAATTGTACCAGGTAAAGGTAGAAATAGTGTAACTTGCAAATTTTGTGGAAGAAGATTAACCGGTGGAATTACTCAATTGAAAGAACATATTGCACATATCCAAGGAGAAGTTAAAGGATGTGCTAGAATCTCAACTTTTGTGAGAGAAAATATGATAAAACTTATCATGGACGGTAAAGCAAAGAAAAAAGACTTCAAAAGGAGAAAACACAAATTTATGTCACGTTTAAGAGGAGATGATAACGATGATGATGAGGTTGAAGGTTTTCTTGATGAACAAGTTGCTCTTAAACAAGCTACACAATAAAGTATAATATCACAAAGACAATGGGAAGATAGATAGAGATTTAGACAACAAACTAGACGATTGGATGCTATATATGAAGGTGGAGGTAGTTTTCGAGTAGGTGGTAGTGGCGGAGCTACTCAACAAAATCAACCGAGTGATCTTGAACTCAGATTGAGGTATATGGATGTTGATTTGGCTAGAAGTAGAAGTATGAAATAGACCAAACTTGGTGCAAGAATGCTCAAAACACTTAGAAAGAAGTTAGGGGAAGCAGTCTCTAAATTGACAATATATGAGCGTCTTCCTATGAATTTATCTAATTCTCCATGGCTACATAATTTACTCACTGTAGCTGCAGAGTTGGGACCAAGAGTTAAATGCCCTACTCCTGATAAGATTTCAGAATTGTATTTGGAAAATGAATATCAATCTATGAAAATTATAGATGACTTGAAACCAACAAGGAAGGAAGAGGAGTGACAATAATGTGTGATGGCTGGACAAATAGTATAAATCATATGCACATTATGAATTTTTTAGTGTATTACAGTAAGGGAACAGTGTTCTTAAAATCTATTGATACTTATAATGTTCTCAGTAGAAACATTGATTATTATTTTAAACTGCTTGATAAAGTCATTGAAGAAGTGGGGGAAGAAATTGTTATCCAAGTGGTCACTGATAATGAGAAGGCATTAAAAGATGCTGGTCTAAAATTGATGGAAAATAGACTGCATCTTTATTAGTCTGCATGTGCTGTTCATTGTTTGAATTTATGCTTGGAGGACATTGGAAAAAAAAATCTAATGTCCAAAAAATATTAGATGAAGCAAAAAAAATGACCTTATTTATCTATAATCACATTTGGACAGTAAATCTCATGAAGAAGTATATAGGCGGGAGGGAAATTATTCGTCCAACAATCACCCGTTTTGCAACACAAATTTTGTAGGTTGAATCAATTGTGAAACAAAAACAAGCTTTTAGAAATATGTTTGATTATGAGGAATTCAAGAAATCTAAGTGGGAAAAATAGAAATCAGGACCTGCATATGAAGCTAAAAAAATTATTTTGAGCAAAGAATTCTGGAGTAAGGCCAATGATATAATTAAGGTCTTTGAGATAATTGTCAAAGTTTTGAAATTGGTGGGCGGTGATGAAAAACTAACAATGGGCTTTATTTATGAAGCTATTAATAGAACTAAGCAAGCTATTGAAAAAAATTGTCATTACCACATCTAATATAATGAGATCATCGATAAAAGATGGTTCTTCATGCATTTTGATTTATACGCTGCAGGTACATCGATATATAAAATTTAATTTAGTTTAAATGGCTTATATTGAAGGTTATTTTCTCAACCCTCAATTTCAATTTGTGGTTAAACATGAAAGTGATGTAGCTAGGGAAACCTTGGATGAAACAACCAAAGTAATAAGCAGATTAGAGGCAGATGTTGATAAACAAATTAGTGCTATTAATCAAGTGAGTTTTACATTTGTAGTTTGTAACTTTGTCTCTCAGCTTTTTAAAGTATATTATAATTTATCATTTAAGAACTATATTGTGATAAATTAATTTTTAAAAATTGAAATTTTTATTTAAGACTTATATGGTACTTGTAATTGTTACTTTTTCGGGATAAGCAAGAGACATTTGGTACATTACAAGCTCAAAGCTTGGTCACAAATAAATCCTAGTAAGGTTTTATCTTTTATAGTTTATGCTTTTGATGTGTAAATGCAAGAAGCTTTTTAGCTTTTCTTTTTATTATACATAATAGATTATATTATTTATTTAATCAACTGAATGGTAGATAATATATGGATCTTGTGCTCTTGAGCTTCAACATATTGCTATAAAAGTTCTCAGTCAAACAACCAGCTTCAAATTGTAAAAGAAATTAGAGTACATTTAGTTATATTCATACAAAGACAAGAAATAGATTGAAGTACCAAAAATTACAGAAACTTGTCTTTATATTTTATAATATGAAACTAAAAATGAGACACACAATAAGGAGAAGTCAAGAAGAGAATGAAAATAGTTTCAATCCAATTAATCTTGATTATATATTTCATGAAGATGATCCTTTATCTCCATAGCTTGAGGAGAGAAAGGGACCATTGTTGAATGGGATCCAAAACTCAAAATGGCTCCTTATTGATTCTGATGATGAGAATGAAAATGTAGCTGATCGAGATGATTCAAGGTGGTGGTAGTGGCTGAAGTCTACCAAGTAATAATAGTAATAGTGGTGGAGATAATGTAGAACAAAGTGAAAATGAACCATATGTCAAACATGATAAAAATCTTATGGTTGACATAACACGTTTTAGGATGAATTAGATCCTTGTGATGATATAATTGGTGGTAGTAGAAGAGGTGAAACCCAACCTAGGATTAGAAGGCATGAAAATGCTTTATTTGAAGATTCTTTCTCATCTAGTGTAGCACAATCCTTTATTGATTTTGGTATTGGTGCTTCATCAGAAGGTAGTCAAGGTAACTATCCACCATATTATCAACATCTTTCTTACATGTCACATGGTTACTATCCAACTATACCAGCCCCACCATATTACCAGCCACCTTCCATGAATTATCAAGAGTCTTATCATTACCCATCATCAAATTTATCTTACGGAGTGCAACAACAAATGGAGCCACCAAGAAGTTTAGGATTTTTTTTATTATGTCTTTGGAGGAGATGGAGCAGGATATATTGATAGTAAAAGTCAAAGTGAAGGTTATGATCTTTCACGTCATTCTACCATGTGGTGAGCCTGCTAAGGTAATTAGTTACTTTTCCATAAATTGTGTTAAATATATTTACACTACTGATATATTTATGTTTTAACATTTTCAAATTAACATGCAGGTAAGACTTGTGCTGATGTCCTTACCAACTAACTATAGCCACAACTGGGTTTCCATATTTTCCAATATTTTTTTCTTATTATTTTAGTTACTTTTTTTCTTATTATGTATCTAGAACTCTTTTATATTATGGTGATGTAGTTGTTTTATTTCTTATTATTCGGTCATTTGACCCCGTCTTTACAAAAAAATTACCTAATTAATTTGTTACTTTTAGATATCTCTCATTGATAAAAAAAAATATAAATTAAAACTTGTTAAACATTATAACAATAAAATAGATCATTTTAATATAATTTTTGCAAAGTTGTGAATTTTTCACACTGCAACGACCGCAAACCACATCGCAGCATTCACAATGCCTGCAATTGCAAAATCCGTAACGCGACTGCATCCGCGACCGCGACCACAATTTAAAACATTAGTCAACCACACAAGCTCACCAGTGGTTCTTTTCTCAGAAATAACAACAGCAGGGCCATAGATTCCAATAATTAGTAAATCGCCAGCTACTATGGGAGTTGACCTAGACACTGTCCCATTTGTTACTTGAACAAAGCCTGTTCCATTAATGCCTGTCAATTTCTGCAAGTTTTGCTTCCAAACAAGCGATCCATCGGCTTCTCTCACGGCGTAGATGTTACCATTCCAGCTTGGGAAATAAAGGGTGCCATCGTAAATGGCTGGTGTTGCAGTGATGTCTTTGCCTGCATAGAATTTCCACTTCAAACGTAGGTTGGGTGCTGTTTTGGGGCTGATCTTAAACTCTTTGTAGGCATATCTTCTGTTGATCAAATCTCCACCATGGTTTAACCAGTCTTGTGAGTGTTCTCTGAGCCAGTACTGAAAACAAGAGAACAACTAGAAATTAGATTATTTGAGTAATCCTTGACAGGAATACGATTATTAGGGAATGGCAGAGTGAGAAGTATCATACATCTGAGCTTAAAGCAACGGCTATAACTGCAGGAACACAAAACAACAGTAAACAAAGATCTAACTCTATGCTATATTTAGGTGGCGCCATGGAACTGGATTTGGACCTCGAGAATATGGGGTTGCAATCAGCAGGATGAATACTTGGAAAACCTAAAGTTGAAGAGACTCACCTATATATCAAAGAAAAATGGCCCAAGTATAAAATGAAGACATCTTTGACTTTAATTGTATAATAACATTATCATGAAAAGTAATATCCAAATTGACTTCCAAGTTTCAACTCTTTGCTATCTCTGTTTAGTTCCAATGAGAAGTAAATGATAACGTTTGGTCAATATTCCTTCTCTTCACGTATAAGTTTCTTGGTCAAAGACTCAACTCAAAATATAAAACAAAGATAGGAAAACAAAAATTTTGTGGGGGGAGACATCCATGCTTGAAATTCTTTAATGTATCTTGTTCTAATGAATGCAAACCACTACAAAACTTAAAATAATACAAATAATATGAATAGGACAAGCCAACGAGTTTGTAATTTAATTTAAAGCTGGGTGTGATGATGATGATAAAAATATTTATTATGTTTTTTCAAAATCTAAAATATATCTATTATACCAATAAACTTCAAATGGCACTGGCATGTCTTAATTTTTAAGATTGAAGTGTGATAATGTTATAAATTCAACATTTTAGGAGACTATTTATCTCCCTCTTTAATTTAGATGTTAAGCACTTCTTATCCAACCAAAAAATAAATAAAATTTATTTGCTAATATTGAAATTAAGTGACGCAATTGCATGCATACCATTTGCTGAAAAATTCAAAGTAGTAGGTGAAAAAGAAAAAGCTAGAAAATCAGAAGCCAAAGATTTGGGATTGTGACGGAAATATTAGACAATAATGAAAGGGTGAGTAGCCGCTTACCATAATGAGTAAGACGAAAATCACAAGGCTTCCCTTTCAGAGTTTATGCAGATTGCCTAAAATGTCATCCCACAAAGCTAATTTTGATAGACATGTTTTAATAATCACATCTATTGATCTTATAAATTTTTATTACCAAAAAGTAATGGCTAAATATTCCTAGCTAGTCATGCTGTCTCACATATTCTATCAGCCTTGTTGATATTAAGGGTGTAGCAAAATGTTATCATAGTCACGCGACATAAAAGGTAATTCGATGGTTAAACACTTAAATCAGACACAACAATTACTTGTGGACCAGTGGTATCATAGATGGTGAATTCCGCCATATTATGTAAACAGATTCAGACAATATTTTGATTTTTAAACATTCTAATCTGTCAAATTCTCAAGTGATAATTTATTTTTTTTTTACAATAACAATTTGAATATATGACCTTCTGCAAATTATCTAAACCCCTTAACACTATCACACTCCTAGTTACTTCAAGTGATAAATTAACTGTCCATTAAAAATGAAAAATTAAATTTAAATAAGTCCTTTCATAACTAGCGAATAATAACTCTATAAACAAAAAAAATGAAAAGAATTGCTGTTAATTTTATATATATAAATATATATATAGATAAAGAGAGAGAGAGAGAGAGAGAGAGAGAGAGAGAATAAACATAACTAAATAAATTAAGCGTTAAAATTTCCATTCTACTTTGACCTCTCACACTTTCCCACCTCATGATAATATGTACCAGGTTAGAATTTTCACAAAATTCTTTAAGAATGATCTTGCTTGCCACTTCATCTATTTTTCAGCTAAAACATAACAAATACAATTTTTTTAAAAAAAAAGTCATTATATCAACTTCAATAATTTCTTATACACTTTACCTATCTAAGTTTCACGAAACTATATTGTCATAATAAGTATATGTGGTTCTTTTATGATATACAGTTTGACAAATGAATAAACATGACTATATATGGCAACTTTCTTTAACATTCTTTGTAAATTTTTTTAAGGAAGTTTGTTGACAATTAAAATTTTATTGTAAAATGTTCAATAAAATATTTTTCTTTTGAACAAAGACAAATGATTTGAAATTTGGATTGTTTTTTAAATAGAATAAATTTGAAATATGAAATAAGAGATACTAATAAATACATATTAATTATTTACTGGATAGATAGATAAACCAATAATGATTAAAAAATTATTAACCAATCTAAAAGAGTATTAGTACTCTCAAACAATTCAAAGGTATCGGAGAAACATCATATATATATATATATATATATATATATATATATATATATGTGTGTGTGTGTGTGTGTGTGTGTGTCATAAGGTATCGGAAAAACCTCCATATATATATATATATATATATATATATATATATATATAGAGAGAGAGAGAGAGAGAGAGAGAGAGAGAGAGAGATTAAGTGTTAAAATTTTCACCACCTGTTTTGGTCCCTCATCTTCCCCACTGCATGATTTTTTTAAAGAGCAATAATATATATCAGGCAGGGATTTTCACAAAATTCTTTATGGATGATGTTGCTAGCCACTTTACTTATTTTTTAACTAAAACATATATATATATATATATATATATATATATATAGAGAGAGAGAGAGAGAGAGAGAGAGAGAGAGAGAGAGAGAGAGAGAGAGAGATTAAGTGTTAAAATTTTCACCACCTGTTTTGGTCTCTCATCTTCCCCACTGCATGATTTTTTTAAAGAGCAATAATATATATCAGGCAGGGATTTTCTCAAAATTCTTTATGGATGATGTTGCTAGCCACTTTACTTATTTTTTAACTAAAACCTAACAAATACAATTTTTTTTAAAAAAGGAAAATCATTGTATCAACTTCAATGATTTCTTATACACTTTACCTTTCTAACTTTCACAAAACTATATCGTGATAATTAGTATTTTTTTAGTTTGAAAAGACAGATGCGTTCACGTCGGAATGAAGAATTGTCAATGACAGAGGGAAAAAGATTCACTAGAGCCACCTTCTTAATCCTTAAATTTTTTTATTTAAAGTTTTAAAAATTATTTATGTAATTTTATATTTAACCCCCTTAAAATGGAAAATATCGATCTTGGCTTTGACAAGATAAAATTTTTAACTCCATTCTGTGTGGATCTTTTTTTGAGTGGGATCCACCTTACGCTTATATGTATATGTGCTCTTCTAGGTTACTTGACATTTTTCTTTTATAAATTATCACAAATTCATGCCATTTTTTTTAATGACTATGTCAATCTAAAGAGTCTTCTCTTTGAAATTCGAATTTTTTGTATTATTTTCCTATCCTCAATCACGATTAGAAAAATACAAATTAAAGATTCAATTTAGAGACAAAAATGATTCCTTCTCTAATAGTGACGAAAATTGCAAAGATTATTTAAATTTTGCGACGCATGCTTATTTTTGATACTTCGAATAGGATTTAGAGACGAAACTATTCTATCCAGAGAAAATCTGTTTCTAAATCTATCTTTAAATCTAAAAATAATTCAAAATGTATAAAGAAGGAAAAATAATAAAAGAAATAAATGTATGTTTAGAAAGGGATTATTTCCATCTTTTACCACCAAAATTATTTAAAAAAATAATAATAAACCAGCGATGGAACTGAATGAAACAGTGCGTTTTCCACCTAAATCCGAACCCCCTCCCTTTTCCTCCTACTTCTTTTCCTCTTCTTCTCTTCTCGCTCCCGCCAGAGTTCCCTGCCCTAAAAAACCCGTCTCCCCTTCTGCTTCCCCTTTCCCCTTACCTCAAGCCAGACATCAATACACTCTCAAGCAAGCTGGTGCGCTTTCTGCTATAAATGGACCTTGTATTAGAGAGTATTTGGTTAGTGCAAGAAGTACTTTGTTAGATTTAAGGTTTTGATGATGAAGATTTTAACATATGCTGATTTGATGAGATTAATTTCAAATATTTGAATGTGCTGATTTTATTTTGAATTATTTGAAATATATGCTGATTTGATTTGAATTATTGAACATAAGATTTGAACATGTTGATTTATTTTAAATTATTTGAAATATTTCCTAATTTGATTTGAATTATCGAATATAAGATTTGAACATGTGCTAATTGAATTTGAATTATTTGGAATATTTGAATTGATTATGTGTTGATTAGAGGTATTAAATATAATTTCTATTTATTATGAGATTTATTTTATTAAAGAAAGTTTTTAAATTATTATATGATCAAATCCCCTCATTGATTGATTTTTTTATTTAGGGAAACAACATTCTCTACCTCATTATTACTTGATTACAACATTTATGTGGGTAAAATCAAGTTCTACGTTCAAATTTATGCTGCTCTGATGCCATAACGAAAACAAAGAAAACGAGTAATTACTTCGAGCAACTATTGGACAAACGAGCAACTACTAAAAATGTAAAGAACAACCACAAGATTTACATGTGATTCTCATCTAATGACTTAAAGATGTTGTCTCGGCTGAAATCATTCTCAAACGACTAGCAATATTAAGTGAAACATATTAGCTATAAAAAAGCAGTCTTTTGAAGAAATCAAAGTGAGAACCTGGATTGAAGAAAATTAGAAGAAGTGCTTTACAATTGCAGAATTCATTCTCTTTCATATCTGAAAGTTTCATACTTGTTTATCTTCTCTAGAAAGAAAGAGAGAGAATTGTTTGATATTCATTGTAATTCAAACATAAGAGCATTTGAAAAGAAAGAGTTATACTTTTGTTTTAGCTAGATCAAGAAAAAAAGTGTGGGTAGCATTTTAGGAGCTTTCTTGAGGTTAGGATACTCTTCTTTGAGTTGAAGTTGATGGAGGTTCGTTGTGATATTTTTTGTGCAAAAACATCACTATTACTCTTCTTCGTGTTGAAGTTGAAAAAGGTTCGTTGTGATGTCCTTAGAAAAAATAATATCACTATCATTCTGCTTTGGAGTAGAAGTAGAGGAAGGTTTTTGAGGAGTTTTTGTAAGCAAAAATGCTATAGTGAAAAAATCTCAAGCGGTTGCTTGGGGACTGAATGTAGGTCACGCGTTCTGACTAAACCAGGATAAATCTACTGTACATATTTTCTTATCCCTATATTCTTTTATTTTCAAGCATTCATATTATTTGTGTTCCATTGGCATAAATTTTTAATCTTTAAATTTTCTGCTATTGAACTCAAAGAACCAATTCATTCCCCTCTTGGTTCTTTCATACTTGAACTGAACATAGCCTAAAGACACCTATGAAATGTTGGCATAGTGGAAGTGAGTTACGCCTTCAGGTATGAGGACTACAATTCAATTATTAGGAGTCTCATTTCATAAGGAAGGCCATACCATTATCACTTTCGGTATGGGAAGATTAGGATTATGACACAGTTTAAATAAGTCAAACCCAATAAGGATATTCTTGGTTCACATTAAAACAAAAAACAAAAAAAAAAGGCCTAAAAGAATTAATGACTTGAAAGTTTCAAGCTTTGTATTAGTGGAGATTATTTTGGACTCTAAACACCCAGCTTTTTAATGTGAGTATCCTTGTCTGTGTATGAGGCTATTCTGTTTTGAAAATATCCTCGTTAGAAGCATGAAATAATGCTGGCTGAGGTATAGAAATGTATTTGTATTCGAAATGCAATATGATAACAATATTATGTAATAAAATTTTCCAAGATCTGTCTTGAATATAGGTGTGATCTCATGGTGGTTGTGAATAAGCATTGCTGGGTCAGTTGGCTAGTTCTGGTAAATATAGGTAGCTAGATCAAATTAATGTGAGAGAAAATAAAGATGATTTGATTATGAATTTTTCTTATATTTACTCAAATTCTGGATAAATCTTTTCACCCCCCCCCCCTATCTAGGCTTTTACTCAAATTCAGCCCACCTCATTTTAGAAAATCAATGGGCTTTTACATGCCGAAAAGCTTAGTAGTAAATCTGGTTGGAGCTTGAGATTGACGATGATATGCTTCTATCTCTCGAGTTACCTAGATTTCTGGTTTAAAATTCATTTTGATTCATACATTCTATATTTGTTATCATTCTATATTTCTATCATCTATCTTACTTTTTTATTGTATTGGCTCATTAATGTATTAAGCTGCAAATTTGTTTGGATTGTTATTTGTAATATATTCAATTTTCTTAAGTTGAATTCAACTGAAATTTTGATTCGCACACGAAGATGTGGTGTGAAGTTATTTAATGATGTTTATGCTAACTTGAAAAACACAAGAAAGATGCTCTTATTGACGAAGCTAGAAGGAAAGAAGTATGCTCAACTTGCAACGTAGGGGGCGTTCCTCATTTTTTCATATGCTGTTTTATGTTGTAGCTTATAGATGCTTTGTTTTTTCCTCATTTAAAACTAGTGTTGGTAAATACTTTGTTTGGAAAATAATTGCTTTTTTTTTAAATAATAAAGGATTAAATGGTATGATGCTGATATTGGTGGGCACTTTAGTTTTCTACATTTTTTATTATTTTGTAATAATAATTTGAGAAATAGTAGGCAGCAACGGTTTGTACCAAAAGTTAAAAAAAAAAAGGAAATTACTTCAACATTGGCGGTGTTTCTAAAGGAAAAATAGAAAGATACATTTTTTTGTGTACCTAAAGTATTATCTACGTGGAAGATGAAGGATTAATTTCTCAATTTTTCGTTGTGCCCTTTACGGGAGAAGGCCTACCAACAACATATGCTCTATTCACATCTATTAGGGATCAAACCTTAGAAATGATGCTTAAAAGACCTAAGTCACTTACACTTGGATTAATGCATATATCAATTTGTGCCAAAAGTTAAAAAAAAAAAATTAAACATTGGCGGTTCTAAAAGAAAAACTAAAAGAAACATATCAGTTGTAGATATACAGCGGCCGTTTGCAACCGCCAAGTTATTTGTATATTAATTAGTGGCAGTTTTAATATTCAATGTAAATTTTTTTTGATATTTTTATATTATTAGAGGCAGTTTTGAAGCGGTCTTAATATAAATAAGCTATTAACCGTGGTTTTGTTAGTGGTTGGTGAAAATTGTTACTAAATTATTTTATGACTTTTTTATTTATGGCAATTTGGTAACCACTCTGAATCATGTTTAGCTAAATAACCACTACTAAAATTATTTGTTTTTTGTAGTGATGGTTTAGTTGACTCAAGTGGACTTGAAAAAGAATTGAAGCTTGTGTAGGTACTGAATTGAACCAATTTTGCAAGTTTGGTCGTACAAATATCCCATGGGATGGACTATCACCATATGTCAATCATCTTGGAGGGTGCCGCATGTAAGAAATAATATATAGAGATTATATGATAGTAAAACGTAATATTTAATCTTACCTGTAGATAATATGATTCCAGACTTTGAATGTCAATAGTGGCTGATCGTTGACCTGCAAGTATGAAAAATACTTAGTCTTCCTCTGCAACTCAGTGTTCTCTAACTCTAGTAGGCAATGGGGTCACTAAGAGAGTGACTGTTATGAGAGTGATCGCTATGTGCGTATTGGTGAGGGCAAAGGGAACCTAGCTAAAATATTTTAACCTAGGGCTTTCCCATCATGAGTTTACTAGGTTAGGCCCACACTTCATAATCTACATTAATCCAATTAGGTGTTCTAAGTCCATTTAAATGGATCATTAATTATTAGACTTTATGCATCTTAAAAAGAATCATATCATTAGCCCATTTTTGTAAATTAAAGTACCAATTAATTTAACTCACAAGATATAGTTAGATTATTCAAACATTGCAGCGAAACGAGTAACTCAAAAATTAAAAATATAAAAAATATTATAGAGTTACCAATAATTTTTATTTAATTATTAAAAATTATTGACAAAACCCTTATTAAATCATATTTTATTCTATCTTAGTTTAGACATTTATTTTTATCTCATTTGATTATTTGTTGTTTTATCATATTTTATCTTTGTTTTTATTTCATTTTATTTTATTAAATCAATTATCAAGTTTTAAAAATCAATCTAAGTCATCTGAGTTAGAATAACTCATTGATTTAGTTATAATTGAGGCCATGTTGCCATGGCAACTCTTTAGTTTCGAAATTATATTAATTATTTAATTGTTAATCAACTAAGGGTGACGTTGCCACGATCGAAAATTCACTAACAATTAACGTTGCCGGGATGGTTCTTTGACTTAAAGTAATATAGTTATTTTACCCAAAATAGTTTTTAGAAAATAAGTTTCATTAATTTATCAACCAATCATTATTAGTTTTTTTTATTTAATTAATCTTTCAAAATTAATTTTATTTTTTTAATCAACTAAGGGTGACGTTGTCGCGATGGCTTTTTCGCTCTGAAAATTCACTAAGAGTCAACATTGCTGTGACGGCTCTTTCACTTAAAGTAATATAATTATTTTACCCAAAACATTTTTTAGAAAAGAATTTTCATTAATTTGTCAACCAATCATTATTATTTTTTCTTTATTTAATTATCTTTCAAAATTAATTTTATTTTTTAATTAACTAGGGGTGACATTACTGCGATGGTTCTTCCACTCTAAAAATTCACTAACAGTGAATATTGCCGTGATGGTTATTTGACTTAAAGTGATATAGTTATTTTACCCAAAACATTTTTTTTGAAAAGAACTTTCATTAATTTGTCAACCAATCATTATTAATTTTCCTTTATTTAATTAATCTATCAAAATTAATTATACTTTTTAATTAACTAAGGGTGACGTTGTCGTGACGGCTCTTCTGGTCCAAAAATTTATTAACAGTCAACGTTGTCGTGATAGTTTTTTGACTTAAAGTGATATAGTTATTTTACCCAAAACATTTTTTAGAAAAGAACTTTTATTAATTTGTCAACCAATCGTTATTAATTTTCCTTTATTTAATTAATCTTGAAAATTAATTTATTTTTTAATTAATTAGGGGTAACATTACCGAGACGGCACTTTTGTTTCAAAAATTTACTAACAGTGACAGCTCTTTGACCTAAAATAATAAAGTTATTTTACCCAAAGCATTTTTTTTGAAAAGAACTTTCATTAATTTGTCAACCAATCATTATTAATTTTCCCTTATTTAATTAATCTTTCAAATTTAATTTTTTTTTTAATTAACTAGGAGTAATGTTGTCGCGACAACTCTTCCGCTTCAAAAATTTATTAACAGTCAATGCTACCGTGACGGCTTTTTGACTTAAAGTGATATAATTATTTGACCCAAAACATTTTTTTTTTGAAAAGAACTTTCATTAATTTATCAACCAATCATTATTAATTTTCCTTTATTTAATTAATCTTTCAAAATTAATTTTATTTTTTTAATTAACTAGGGGTGACATTGCCGCGATGGCTCTTCCGCTCTGAAAAAGTCACTAGCAGTTAAAACGACTATTTGACTTGTGAGTGATATAGAAATCGACTTAATTTTAATATATTCATAAACTATTTTTATCAACTGTTTAATTAATCAATTAACATTTCACTTTCATTTTTGTCAACCATTAATCTTTTAATTAAAATCCTTTAACTTACAAATATTTTTTACAAAAATTATGTGGCTTTGACTTTCCATTGTACATGGGGATATGTAGGCACTTCGGGCAAGTCAAATTTGTAAATATTTTCATTTATATTTTTAATATTATTTTTGTTATTTTTTTAATTTTATTTTTGTTTAAAGGGGTGATTTAAATATTTTAAGCTATCAATATGTCACACAATTAACTTAGTGTAACCGTCTTAAGACGGATGTATTAAGGGTGCAGTAGAATTAAGTTTTTACCATTTACTTTGCATAAATAAACTCTTGAACTCGACCTAATTTTGCAGATCATTTTTCTTTTATCTTTTTAATAAAAGGATTTTTTCAATAATTTTCCCACCAAATAAGTATTGGTAGCGATTCTATTATTTTCTTATTTTTCTTGCCATTTTGTTGCGGTAGCTCTCCAGAGACAGTCGTGACACTCTCTATCACTATGAAGATCTGTCGGTGGTAAAGAAGCCCTTAAAACATTATTGTTAATCAAAATTGCCAGCTCAAAAGGATTTGTATCAATACGATGAATCCCACGATCTTAAGAGAGAGACTCTAATTTGGTAACCAGCTTGTGCACACGTTGCATTCCCTCATAGTATGAGAGAACTGAACTGTCCAAAAGTGATTTTTCATATCACCAATACACTTAATCAGCTTGGTTCTTGTAACAGAGATATCTTGTCCATCATTCATATGGGAAATTACAATTCTAGAGTCATTCTCTACAATTAAATTTTTATAACCCGCTTTCCATGCAAACTCCATGCCTGTCAAAATGCCCCATAGCCTTGCTTGATCACATGCCCCCAATCGTTTAGTGTCACCTAAAAGCCAGCCACTAGTCTCACTTCGTATTAGGCCACCACAACTTGCCTCCTTGGGATTCTCCTTAAAGGGTCCATCATTGTTTTGTTTCATCCATCACGTAGGAGGTGGCTACCATCTGATAAAGATCTCTTCTCTCTTATAGATTATTTAAGAGTTGCGTTAAGCCATTTTAGCTTCCATAATATCTCCTACATATTTGAGGATAGCTCTCACCTCATCATTCGGCTGCTGGAATTCCTTTTGTTCTTCTAATTCCACGAATACCAACAAGTTACCATTAAGATATCTTGCTAGTTGAAGTTATTAGTTAGGCCCAGGTTCTTGTTCATATTTGTAAGAATCCATTTGTGAAAATCCCAAGAAAAGACATTCGTAATGTGATATAAGCTTACAAGTTATATACCTAGATTTGGTTTGCATTCTAACAATCCGGAAGTACATGTATCACAGATTCATCTTGCTCGTAAAAGATAGGATATAAAGGAGAATTACCATTCCATTTGCTTCTCCTAAGATTAGTAAGGAGCTGCCTATGTTGACACAAGTTAGCATGAAAAGATAAACTCTTAAAGAACTGAAACTCAAACTGATATAAAGTTAGAAAATATTATTGATAATCTGAATAGAGAAGATAAACATAAAGTATTTATACGATAAAAGTCAGAAATCCTAGCGAAAAATAATTAAAAAATACTAAAATAATAACAAAATTTCAAAAGTGGCCCGAAAAAGGTCTAAACTATGGATTTTTACCTTGAAATCATTCTCAACTAGGTGTCATATTAATGTTCTCGAAAGGGGCTTTATGTTTTTATGTAATAGGCTCCGTAACTATTTTCAAATCAAAAGTTATGGCCGTTTAAAGATAATGGGTCTAATTAGTGATTTTGATCCAAACATTTGGGCTTTCGATGATCTACTGGTTGGTAATGTCATCAATCTAGTTATCCATCTAGAATTTAATGTTGTGTCTACGCCCCACCAAATGCACAATATGCTTCAAGGTTTAATGTCACATGGAGGAGATAGATTTCCACATAGGGGAATCTCCTCCACAAGTTATTTTGTCTTAGATTGTGTTTGCACCCATATTTACCATATAACACTTTGGTCCAATGATTATTTGGATTTGAGAGTAGTCCCCAAGCTAATTTCATCAAGAAAGCTGCATTGACCATATGCAGTCTTCGAAAACCAATGACACCTTTTGTTTTACAGAGGCAACACGTTTCCCAGCTAATCAAGTGAGTTTTGCACTAGAGGTTAGTGTTGCCCCACGCGAAGTTGCGTTTAGTTTTCTCAATTTAATTACAAAGGCCTATAGGAATCATAGCATGTTGCATTTGGAAGGAGGCCAAAGTACAGTTGGAACCCAAAATAACTAAGCTTGGGCCAATGAACAATAAATTGACACAACTAAGAATATAGGCTGGCTGGTACATGTATAAGGAATGGCCTAGATCAAAAGCAGCTATTTATTATGAACTACGGGCCAAAAAAACTATAAGGAGAAGGTTATTTGCCTTGGTCATAACTTGAGCTAGAAGTTGAATGTTGAAGGAAGAAGCAACAGTTCCTAAAAATGTGGGTCGTGGAGAAACTCACTAACTTCAATGAGAGAAATGGAAGACATGGAGGTTTATCCTAGCTTCAAGACTATAAAAGGCTTTGTAGAATAGAGAAAAGGATCCCATAACATCAACACACCAATCAACCTTCAATTTATCAAATTTCCTTTATGTTCGTTTTTACTTAACTTTCATTTGTTCAGCAGTTTATTTTTTAGCTTTCATTTACTTTTTGGTAGCTTCTTTATTGTTTCCAGTTATATTTCATATAATTTGTCAATTTCCAGTCATTATCTTGTTTTTGAGACCACTTCATTTCAAATTCTATTCATGTGCCTGGCTTCATTGAAGTTGATTAATGCAATTTTGAGTTATTTGTTTAAACTATGCATCTTAATCCAATTGTTGGGGGTCTTTAATACCTCAAGGACCCGCACCAAAATGCATAGTTTTTCCCTTTCAGGAGTCTCCAAAGTGCAAGGCTAATCTATTGTTACAAAAAACACGCTAAAGTGCACCTATATTTTTTTTAATTTGCGGTGGTTTTTTATCTCCTCAAATTAAATTGCGGTGTTTTAGCATTTTTATTCGCCACAATCGTATTGTAACAGTTTTTCGCTTACAGCTGTTACTTCAATTTGAGGTGGTTTTTGACCTCCTTTGATTGCAACGTTTTTTATTTCAAATTGTGGAATTTTAACCTCCACTATTTTATACATGAAAGCTGAAAAAAAATCAAATTGCGAAAGTTTAAAACTACCGCAAATTAAATGCTGAATTTCTTGTTTTCAATTTGCAGGGGTTTAAAACAGCTGCAATTGTTTTTGTGAAAATTATTTTTTTAATTTACACCAAATTCCTGATAATTCAAACAACAATCCATATAATACGAAATCAAATTCTATTATAAATATTCATAATAACACAAACATCGCAATTTCAAATCCATAATAAACTATAGTAATATAATTCATATCCATGGTAAATTAAATATTACAACTTCAAATCCATAATAACCTAACACAATCCCACAATAAACAAACATAAAAACAATCCTAATTATTTGTTTGTTGATTTGTGTTGCTGCTGCCTGATGATATTCTTGCATCTAACGGCGAAGTAGGATCACTTGGAGCATCACTTGGCTGAAATAATAGAAGAATCACCTAAATGTTAGTCCATTTAAATCCTTAAGTGACACCAAAACACTTGCAGCACCATTTACCTAAATACTAATCCATTTAAATCATTAAGTAACATCAAAACAGCACTAGTAGGCCACAAAATCTGAATTGAGTGGCTGCAATACTAGAAAACTGAATCATATAAAAGGAGCTATTCAAATTAAAATTAAATTCCAAACCTTCACATGGGTGATAAGATTAAGGGAAGAAAAGAAGAAGCAAAAAATGTAGATATAGTGGCTCACCTATGTTCTCTTCTATACGAAGAAGAAAATATCTACAAAATAGAAGTATAAATATTTAGGCATCATGAAGTACAAAATGGAATAATAAATAATACTAACTAACTCAGCATATTATCATGAGCACATTAAGTGCCAATGTATTCAAAAGACAAGAAACAAAGTTATAAACTGACAGCAACTAAATCTCTTACCTCATGTAGAATAAGATATATGCTCCTTCTGACATCAACTGACTAATTAGCATTGGCTGAACCTGTTAATAGAGCATAATCACAGAATTTACAGCCTCATGAAGCTAAAAAAATTTAAGCAAATTATTAACTCATGTTCAGATGCATTTGCTGTCAATTTCAACATTCCTTTGTGGACTTATAATTTCCAATTTGTTTTTTCTCTGCATGGAACCAGACACCCTTCGCAATCATAGAATTGCATTCTCCACACCATATATATTAAAAGGCATCTCAAACCTGAAAGCATGGAATAGGGAATTATAAGTTAAATGAAAAAAATCTCAACAAGGTATCCTAGGCTAGCTGACACCTTTTTTTTTTTACACTTTTCTTAATATCATATACCAAATATAAGTAAATTTGAAAGAGTGCCCCCCATTTGAAAGAGTGCAGCATCTTAAATGCCCACATGTGAACATAACGGCCTTCCACAAAGGGCACTGGACACTATCTCCCATTAGTTTTATTCTTGTGCTTGTCAAGCATCATCTTGAGGAGAAGATTTGAAACCAAATCAAATCAAAACGATCGTTTTAGTTGGTCCCGTTCTATAATTTTTCACTGTTCGAATTGGTTTTCTAAAGTTAAAGAACTGATATATTTAGTTTGAATTTCATCCTCAAATATAAGCAAAGCAAACCACTAATGCATTAACATCCCTGATCCCACATAACGCAAGCATCCAAGTTGAAAATCACAAAATTGAATACTTAAAATTTGGGTACGATCGGATTGGCACAACAATTTGTGTTCCAAAAATATCAAAACCAGTGTGTTAAATTGTTAATATATTTTTTTTTCAATTTTGTTTAGAAGAAAAAAAGATCATAAGCAGCAGAACTGAGAAGCGTTACCGGTAGCTTCCGGAGGAGTGTCAAATTCCCAGAATGAGCAGCCAAGAACAAAGCATTGACCTTGGTCTTGAACTCCTCGTGTGCAAGGTTGACTTGTGAGGCGACTCGTCGCGCAGAAGGATCTCCATCGTCTTCGACTTCACGTTCACCGTTCCGACAAAGTTCACGTCCATGAAAGGGCTCGCGATGCACTCAAAGGCAGAGTTGGTACCTGCGTGATGAGCAGTGTCGAAGAGACGCTGCGACACGTCCCTTTCGTAGTCAATGGAAAACACTTGTTTTCTAAGCCCCGTGCCAGAATTCACCAACACCGTCATTTTCTCCATCTGAACCAGCACGGCACCTTCTTCGCTCTGCGCCCAAATCGAAATCTGCTAGAGCTCCAAAATCGTAACCCCCAAAATCTGCTGGTGCTCCCAAATCGCAACCCCAAATCGAAATTGCAACCCTAATCGACATCTGATGGAGCTATCAAATTGCAACCCCAAATGGAAATTTGCTGAAGAAAAATGAAAGGGCAATGGAAACACAGGTGAATCAAAGAGAAGCAGCAACGCGGGTCAAAGAAGAGAGCGTGCGGCTAGAAGGGGAAGAGAAAGAAACCTTGGGTGAGGGGGAAAATTAGGAAAACATAATGGGATGAAATATTTTGGGGGCATAGGCGGTTTCAAACCGTCCTTAATTTAAAACCGCTTCCGACAAACACATTTAAAGGTGGTTGACAAAATAATTTGTGGGGTTTTTAAAATACTGCCACAAATTTGTATGCATTTGTTGACGCAAATTGGGCTGGCTGTCCATTGACTCGCTATTCTACCTCAAGGTTCTGCACTTTCTTTGGGTGTAATTTCATCTCATGATGTCTCAAAAAGCAACCAAACATAACATGCTCCAGAGGCTGAGTATGTACGGCTTCAACAATAGTGGAACTCACCTGGCTGTCTTATTTGTTTCGTGACATTGGCACTCCACCGACAACTCCACACACTGTGTTTTGTGATCATATCAATGCCTTACACTTGACATTTAATCCTATGTTCCATTAACGTGGAAAACACATACAACTGGATTATCACTTTGTACGAGAGAAAGTTGTTGATCGAGGCACCCTTGTCACACTCTATGTTCCATCCAACAGACATGCTTATATGTTTACGAAGCCATTGCGAAGGACACGCTTCTATGACTTACACACCAAACTTGCTCTTTGACGATGTTTAGTTTGAAGCTAGGGAGTGAAAATGAAGGAGATTTTTGTTTATCTTAATTATGTTTAATTGTGCTGAGTTATAGGCTTAGCAGTATCTTTATGTAATTTTTTGTTAGAAGAGCTTATCTCTTTATCTTTGTACGACATTGCTTATATAATAAACTGAACGACCAACTCTTGCCAAACAACCTTTTCACTTACACTTCTACAGCTATTAGGTAGATAAGGCTTTGGTAAGGTGACGAATGTTGATGCTGTTAACATCAAATTGAACTGAAGAGCCTTTGGAATTAGCATTCATTATAGGAGTAGAAGGAGGACAAAAATAGATATAAAAAATTGTTGACAGAGAGACAAAGAGAACCTTTTTCAGCGAGTCTTCACAGATGAGCTGCGAAATGTCATCCTTGGTGAGTTGGTAGAGGGGTTTGTCAGGGAGTGGAACTCGCGATTTTGACGCCATCAACCAGTAGCATGTTTGGATTAGCTTTTGAAATTTTAAAATCATGGTTTGGACAAATGCAATAAGAGAGAAGCTTTTACCAAAATAATAGTTTGGAGGCTTTCAAAAATCAAACCAAATATGCTACAGATAGAGGACTTTGGGAGTACAACAATGAGAACTAATGAAAAGGGATGAATTTTGTGGCTGTGGGGTTGCAGTTTGAAGGTGGAGAATTGGGAAGACATTGAAAGTAAAATAAACACTTGGGTGTGGGGTTGCAGTTTGAAGGTGTAGAAGACATTGAAAGTAAAGTGAACGGTTGGGGTCAAAGCTGAATAGACACAATGAAGATGCGAGGTATAATTTGTAGAGAAAGAGTAAGTAATGATAGATGCTGAAAGAGAGGTGTGACTTAAATCACTAAGCCACAATTCTAAGGAATTAATTATGTGACAGAATTTTGATTAACTGGTTTGTCAATTTATTGGAGATTAAAGATGTTTGCATGGAAATATCTCATGTTGTGCTTCAAAATTAATATATTATAAAATAAATATTAATAAGATAAGTTGCTACTAACTTCACTCGCAATAAAGATATATATATATATATATATATATATAGTTGCTGGTTAATTAGTATAAAATTACAAGTGCAAATTGTTACAAATATTATTCAATTCTGGTAAAGTTGCACAAGGACGCAGTTTCGGGTATCTTTAAAGTTCATTGGGAGTTAGAACCATATGATTCTGTGAATGTCCATGATTCATTAGATGTTTTCCCCATCTATCACAAGCTTCTACTCTTAGCCTTATGCAAAGCATTTAATTTGCAAGTTGATAGAAAGCACAAATAAACATCTCAATATATAAAATGTTTTTCTTCTTCAAACAAACGTTAAGTGTCATAATAGTACAAGTAGAAACTTTATTCCCAAACAAATGTGCCAAGTGTCTAATGTCATTTTCGTTCAAGTATTGATTATAAAAAGTCTCTTTACACACAGAAGGCAAAGAGCGAGGTTCCACCAGTCAAGTTCGAGGCAAACCCAAGAGAAACATTGTATCCGTGACCTACATATATGCACCCATTGCTAACTGACATGCCTCCATAAACACTGCCTCCAGTTTCGTAAGACCATAAAATTTCCCCACTCTTCGCGTTGATTGCATATATGGATCCCTCTCTATCTGGGGATCCAGCGAAGACAACCTCATTTGCCACACTAACGGGGCCATTAGCAGTAGCGTTACTGGGGTTAGCTATGGACCATATAACTTTGCCATTGCTGGCATCCATTGCCACCCACCCACCAGTGGTTTGTAGTCCTATTTGATGGTGCAAGAGTGAAATTTTTGGCCCCCGAATTTACAATGTTGGTGTAAATCCTCCTTTCATCAGTAGTTGCACCCCATGTTCCACCTCCTGCAAGCCCACCCGGCCCAGCTTCCTACAAGAGCACGAATGAGTTTTTAGTTCATACTGAGCTTGAAGTATATAAATTGAAGGTGAATTAGTCTGCCACATCAATGTACTATAGGTGATTGGGAAAGGAAAAACATTATTACGTACGTAATCTCAAATAATACATGGTCTAAATTTTATTATAAAGTTAATCCAATACTAACAGTAGATGTTTAACTTGTGTGTCACATATTATATTTTAATTAGCGCTTGATAAATTATTCTAGACATACATAAAAATTTCTTCACAAATTTTCTAAGTTAAAGTAATATTAACCCCTCGTTTATATGATTAAAGAATTGAATTGATGATTTTTTTTATAATTAAAAGATTAAATTGAAGTCAATTTTTTTAAAAAACCAAACTGATGTCACTTTCTATAATTAAAAGACTAAATTAATATTAAAATTTTTCGAAAAAATAAAGTGATGACAATTGTAACTTGGAAGAAAAAAAACAAGTGATTTATTCTAAAAAACAATGTATATAACTATTCTATTATAAAATTAATAGCTATTACCGTAAACCAAGTGAGATTGCCACTGCTGCGATCTAAAGCCCATGCATAGCCACTTTTCTGGACAGCAACAACAATATCTTGCTTGGTTCCATTTCCATATGAAGTCAGCATCATTGGTGCCTCCCCAAAATCAGCGTCTTGGTTAGGGCCTGCAGGAGGGCAATTGGAAGTTGAAGAAGCATTGTTGCAAGCAACGAACCATACATCGTAGCCACCTAATTGGTGGTACCAACTGATTTTCCCTGAATCCAAATCAAGGGCCAATATTGAATCCGAGTGGTTTTCAGGCTCAACACAGTCGTCTGGATGAGTGGGTACGGTTTGATTGTTTTGTTTTTCTTGACATTGACGTATGCGTAAAGGGCCAGAGTAGAGGTTCCCAGTGGCAATATACACATGGTTTCTGTAAACATCAATGGAGGGGCTGCTTCCCCAAATAGCTGCTCCAGCATATTCTCCTGTCTTGCCATGGTTATCTGGCAACATATAGGACTTCCATAATGTGGCACCAGATTGAGCATCTAGTTTTGCAAGGCTTCCACGAAATATGCAGCATTGCTCAACGATTGCACCTTCTTCTAGTGAGGATGTTCCCACATAGTAGCCTCTACAGAGATTTTAGCATAAAGGGCCAGAGGCAAAAGTGGCAAAACAAAGTTTTAGCTTATACATGGTAAGTTAAACGTTAAGGGGTAAAACTTATTTGAGCATACATGCATGTAAAGTGTAATTAAAATTGAACCGCTAAAAAACATTGTAAGGAAAATAAAACAACTAACTTGCAGAAAAATGTAATGGTCTATGTTCAATTTTGGGTTGAACTCATGATAGGCTTAATTATAAACATAGTTATTTTTCACACTATTGTAGTACAAATTACATCATTTCTATATTTGTACATGGATTAAACTTGAATGGGCTTATGAATCCCAGCAGAGATCAGCTCTGTGAAATTTTGCATACCCTTTTAATAAGGCCTTAAATTAGATATGGATACTTTTATGTGAGTGACCATATCAAATGAAAAGAGAATTAGACATAAAATTAAACTCAGTTGTTGACATGTTTAAGGGTACATACTTTTTTTACAGAGAGGGTTGGTAAGATATTATCTTTTTTTCTTTTTTATAGAATATCGATATTCTTAATTAGTTGTTAAATATTTTTTAATTAATTAATTAATTTTAATAATAAATATTTAAATTTTATAAAATATAATTAACAACCAAACCAATTGAAACGAAAAATACTAATATAGACCATTGAGTTGGTACTACACCGTGATGGTGAGAGTTCGATCTCTCCCGAGCACTCTCCCCCTCCCCGTACCTCAACCCTAGCCCCCACTAAGGAGTCCCAAGAGTTCTTGGGGCCCTCGCTATGAGGCCCACGCCAAGGCCCCACCCACTTTTCTTGGAAAAGAAAAAAATACTAAAGTAGTCCCTACTTACTAATAAAAGAGATGATGTGATTGAGCCACTAATTGGATTTGCAAAATCAGAATGATTGGGAATTCGATGCGTGAATTAGAAAGCAAACTAAGAAAGATGGCCAAAAGGTGTGTAGTTGTACTAACCCATTGTAGTATGTTCCAGACATGGTGACGACTGCTGCAGGATGGTAATCCAAATAGGTCAACCACACGAGCTCACCAGTTGTTCTTTTCAGAGAAATAACAACAGCAGGGCCATAGATTCCAACAATCAGTAAATCGCCAGCTATGGTGGGAGTTGACCTAGACACTGTCCAATTCACGTTGATAACAAAGCCAGTTGCATTTAGGCCCGTCAATTTCTGCAAGTTTTGCTTCCAAACAAGCGATCCATCGGCTTCTTTCACGGCGTAGATGTTACCATTCCAGCTTGGAAAATAAAGGGTGCCGTCGTATATGGCTGGTGTTGCAGTGATATCTTTGCCGGCATAGAATTTCCACTTCAAACGTAGGTTGGGTGCTGTTTTGGGGCTGATCTTAAACTCTTTGTAGGCATATCTTCTGTTGAACAAATCTCCACCATGGTTTAACCAGTCTTGTGAGTGTTCTCTGAGCCAGTACTGAAAACAAGAGAAGAACTAGAAGTTAGATTATTTGAGTAATCCTTGAAAGGAATACGAGCATCAGGGAAAGGTAGAGTGGGAAGTATCATACATCTGAGCTTGCAGCAAGGACTGAAACTGCATGAACACAAAACAACAGTAAACAAGAGGATTTTGGTGCTGCCATGGAACCGGATCGGAGTGTGGAAACCTGGACCCGGAGATGGTGTTGCAGTTAGCAAGATGAATGCTTGGAAAATCTATAGTCCTAGGGACTCATATTTTTTTTTAAAAATGGCCCAAGTACATATAGATGAAGTCATCTTTGACTTTTTAAGTTTATTTGATTCAAAATTGTGTTTTTTTAATATATTAAAATAACGGTAATTAATATTATCTACATATCAAAATTTTAATATAATATGTTTATCGCTTTAATTATTTTACAGGAATTAGTATATTTTCTTTTTTTTATATGCAAAGGAACAATAGTCATATGAAATAACTAATTATTTATCCGTCAAATAACTTTTTTTTTTTTAGTCATACAACGGGGTCACCGAATAGTTAACATTAAAACCTCTTGGAATGTTTGAATCTTAACATTTAGTTTAGATCCAAGGGTTGAGAGTGTGTGTGTATATATATATATATATATATATATATATATAATTTACAGTCATTTATATGTAAGTTAGCATCATTTACTCTTTTATTTTGATAAAAATATTTTTTTATCTTTTTTTGATCAACTTAAATAATTATGTCTATTTTAATAATTATAAATTTTATAATTAATTTTTAAAGTTAATATTTATCATGAGAAAAAAATTATGAAGTTGATAATTATTAAAAAAAAGAAATATTTATTCATTTACGAAATAATGAAATATATAATGACTAAAATATATATAGTCATTTAAGTTGAGTACAAAAAACAAAAAAATATTTTTGTCAAAATAAAAGAGTCTAAGATATTAACCTATACATGACTTAATATAAGTTAGTATTTATATATATATATATATATATATATATATATATATAAAGTGATGCAAGTGTATAGATAGCATTTGCTGAAAATTCAAGGGTGTATCCAAACTTTCGACAATTGCCGTGATAATCTTTGATTTTGAAAATTTTGATGATATTCAATGCAATCACCACTAATGTTTATTAAAAAAAAATAATGAGAAAAACTTTGTTGCATTGGTAAAAAAATAAAAAATTTAAATTCAGGAGTCTATATATAAATAGGAAAATACAGGAATTTAATCTTATAACACCCTTAATACATTTGTCTTAAAACGGTTACTTTAATTAACTATGCAAGTTGATTTTGACTTTTATTATCAAATTTATTCTTTTAAAATTCAAAAAAATAAAATAGAAAAAATAAATAACCAAGGGAAGGGAGGAAGAATACAATGTGATTGGATTTAGAAAGCTTAAGGCCACAACTCATGCAAGAAATTAACGGTAATGATGATATGCTTGATTTTGAAAATTTTAATGCTATTCAACGGTCTCCCCCCTAATTTTTATTAAAAAGGAAAACAATTGAAAAAATCTTGTTACATTAGTAAAAAATATAGATTGTAAGTTCAAAAGTTTGATTATGCATAAAAAAAAGTAAAAACTTAATCCTATAACATTCTTGATATATCTGTCTTAAGACATATTTTAATTTACTCTCCAAGCTGATTTTGACTTTAATTATCAAATTTATTCGTTTAAAATTAAACAAAAATGAAAAATAAAAATAAATAACAAAGGGAATAGGGAGGAGGAATCCAATGCTATTGGATTGAACGGGCTTAAAGCCGCAATTCATGCAAAAAGTGAATAGGATAAAGGAAAAATGCTAAGTAAATGGATTGAAAAAGTTTAGTGCTGCAATTCATGCCAAAAAAAGAAATTAGGAAAGGGACAAAAATGCAGAACGTGGGGTTGAGAGGGCTTTGAGCCGCAACTTATGTAAGAACTTGACATAAAATAAAGGAAACAATATATATAAACATTACTGTGAATAAAACGGATGAGGAGAATTAGCGCAAGTCAATGAATTTTAATATGTGTTAGATACATGAAAATAGATGTTAGAAGCAAAGTTATATACAATATTAAAGGGGTTAAGGGATTTGGTAACAAGAATAAAAGGAAAACACAAAAAACAAAAACAAATAAAGAAGTTAGTTAGTTGTGTTACTGGTGTTAGTAAGGGTTAGGAATAAGATGTAGTGGAGTCAAGGAGGATCAAGGATTAAACTTAATGCAAAACAGCACTAAATCCATAGATTTAAGGGTCAAGCCCCCCGTTTCATCCTCCATATGTTTACATTGTTATTAACAAGAAATATAAAGGAAACACAAAAGAAAAAGGAGTTAATTAGTAGTGTTAGTGATATTAGTAAGAGTTAGGAACAAGACGTAATAGAGTCACGGGGGATCGAGGACTAAACTTAGTGCAAAATAACCTTGGATCCATGTATTTAAGAGCCAAGGCCCCCTTTTCATCCTCCATATATTTACATGGTAAATAAATATGAAACAAAAACAAACAAGGGAAACAAAGAGATAATAACAAGGAAAAAGAGTATAAGAATGAAAAACTAGTAAACAGTTCCATGGATTTATAATGGCTAGTTGCCAAATAAACAAGATAATGATGATATAACAAGCAAGATCACAAATGAAACGGGAGGGCGCTGATTACATCTATATCAAAAAAAGATCATACAAATATCATATCATATACATAATGAAAGTAAATGAATAAAAAAGGAAGCAACCAAACTTGAAAAATGAGGAAAAATCAAGTAACTTATGAATAAACACCACACAAAATTGAAAGGAGGAGAGGGAAAGGCTATGAACCTAAGATAGATTAATCAATATCTTGATATTATTGAGTTAAGAACCACGTTACAAGGCTTGAACCAAAGTGGGCAGAATCTTAGACTTGAGAATACAAGATTACAGTTGAAATTCACAGCTATTACACTCTTATCTTGTTTTTCTCGTAAAATTGTGACATTCACTCTTTCTTAGCACTCTTTACACACTCACAAAACGCTCAAGAACACATCAAAGTATGGAAAGGCAGCAGTTAGATTAAATCTTCTCTCCTTCTCCTCCCTCTTGGCCATAGCTTATAAATGGTTCTTTATAGCCATGCTCAAGGTCTTCTCATCAATTTGTGATTGTTGCTTGGTCCCTCCCTTTCTGCATCTCAATTCTCTTTCTCCTCCTTTCTTAATTGCCATTTAATCCACTTTTAACCACCCTTGGCGGCCTTCTTTATGTGATGTGCAGCACCTATGGTGGGCTAGAAGCAAGTGGGGGATGGCCTAAGATGCTTCATGGTGAAGAAAGCTTTGAAATGGAACCAACTTGGTTCCAACTTGCTGGGACTTGCCTTTAGGTGTGAAAGGACAATAAAAAATGGAATCAATTAAAAAATGGAAATGACAATAAATCAGACAACTAATATAGCGGTAGGAGATCATTGGATTGTAGAAGCACCTAAGATCTCTCCCTGTGATTGTTAAGAGATTGATGCACATTCTGGAAGAGAAAAAATGGTAGAAGCTCCTAGATATATCAATGCATTGGCGATGAAATTATTTGGCAGCTAAGAAACACGGACGCTTACCCATATAATTTTTTAAATTTGAGAAATTCTAATTATCACGAGATAACTAATTTCGTGAAAGTTAGATAAGTAAAGTGTATAAGAAATAATTGAAGTTGATACAATGATTTTTCCTTTTTTAAAGAAAAAAAGTTTATTTGTTATGTTTTAGATGAAAAATAGGTAAAGTAGCTAGCAACATCATTGGTAAACAATTTAGTGAAGATCCCTTCAAGATATATATTCTTGCTCTTTGAAAATATCATGAGGTGGGGAAGGTGAGAGGTCAAAGCGGGTGGTAGAAATTTTAATGCTTAATTTATTTAGTCGTGTTTGCTCATTAAAAATAAAGTACGTGTTTGCTTAATTTATGTGCTAGTTATGAAAGGACTTATTTAAATATGATTTTTCATTTTTAATGGAAAGTTAATTTACCGCTTGAAGCAACTAGGAGTGGAGTAGTGACGAGGGATTTAGGTAATTTACAAGAAGTCATATATTCTTATTATCATTGTACCAAAAAATAAATTATCACTTAAGAAACATAATTACTGTATCTGTGTCAAACACATATCCTTGTTAGATATTCCTCAGATACTTAGGACATTTATTGTTTTTTTCATAAATATTTTTATATTATTTTTGAATTTGTGCCAACATAGGTATAATATAGTAAGAATTAAATAAATGGTAGCCTTTTATTATGCCTACAATGAAAAATGCTGTTTGTTTATTTTTTCTATAAGATCTGAGTTATGAATGACTATGTAATAATGTTTATATTTTAAATATGTATTTGTGTTAAAATTTGTATTTTTATATTAATCTTACATTAATTTTATATTTTATATCCTAGCTATGTCTTATCCTATTATTTTTAAAATTTGTCGTATTCTCGTATTCATGTCATATCGTATCTTTATTCAGTGTCATGTTCGTACTTCAATTCCTAGTTTGGAAGTGGATCTATAGAAAAATCAAGGATTAGTAGGAAGGTGGTGTAAGTTATGCTGTAGAAAACTCTAGAATAATGGTAGGCCACGGTTGAAGAATCTAGACTCAAATTATGTAAAACACTCTAGAAGTATAGAAGTAATAAACCACCCCAATACAATGGTAGTGCATAAAAGCCTATAAATAGGCATGATATGCTTGCATAGCAAGTTAGCCACCAAACAGCCATCTAAGGCCATGTGCCAGCAAGCCAAGGGAATGGAAGTACCATACATCTGAGCTTGCAGCAACGGCTACAACTGCATGAACATAAAACAACAGTAAACAAAGAACTAACTCTTTGCTATATTTAGGTGGTGCCATGGAACTGGATTTGGACCTGCAAAATATGGTGTTGCAATCAGCAAAATGAATACTTGGAAAACCTAAAGTTCAAGAGACTCACCTATATATCAAAGAAAAATGGCCCAAGTATAAATGAAGACATCTTTGACTTTATTAAATTTATTTGATTCAACTTGTTTTTTAATATATTAAACGGTAATTAATATTATCTACAAATCAAAATTTCATATAATCTGTATACCATTTTAATTGTTTTCCAGGAAGTAGTATACTTTCTATTTTTCTTATGCAAAGGAATAATATTCACAAGCGCAATAACTAATTATTATCCACAAATAACTTTAATTGTATAATAACATTATCATGAAAGTAATATCCAAATTGACTTCCAAGTTTCAACTCCTTTGCTATCTCGTTCCAATGAGAAGTAAATGATAACGTTTTGGTCAATATTCGTTCTCTTCACGTATAAGTTTCTTGGTCAAAGACTCAACTCAAAATATAAACAAAGATAGGAAAACAAAAATTTTGTGGGGGGAGAAATCCATGCTTGAAATTCTTTAATGTATCTTGTTCTAATGAATGCAAGCACTACAAAACTTAAAATAATACAAATAATATAAATAGGACAAGCCAACGAGTTTGTAATTTAATTTAAAGCTGGGTGTGATGATGATGATAAAAAATATTTATTATGTTTTTTCAAAATCTAAAATATATCATACCAATAAATTTCAAATGGCACGGCATCTCTTAATTTTTAAGAATGAGGTGTGATAATGTTATAAATTCAACATTTTGGGAGACTATTTATCTACCTCTTTAATTTTGATGTTAAGCACTTCTTATCCAACCAAAAAATAAATAAAATTTATTTACTAATATTGAAATTAAGTGACGGAATTGCACGCATACCATTTGCTGAAAAATTCAAAGTTGTAGGTGAAAAAGAAAAAGCTAGAAAATCAAAAGCCAAAGATTTGGGATTGTGACGGAAGTATTAGACTATGGAAGGGCGAGTAGCCGGTTACCATAATGAGTAAGACGAAAATCACAAGGCTTCCCCTTCAGAGTTTATGCAGATTACCTAAAATGTCATCCCACAAAGCTAATTGTGATAGACATGTTTTAATAATCAAATCTATTGATCTTATAAATTTTTATTACCAAAAAGTAATTGGATGGTTAAATACCTAAAATGTCATCCCACAAAGCGTTGTTGATATTAAGGGTGTGACAAAGTGTTATCATAGTCACCTGACATAAAAGATAATTGGATGGTTAAATACTTAAATCAGAGACAATAATTACTTGAGGAGATGTGGTATCATACATGGTGAATTCCGCCATATTATGTAAACAGATTTAGAGATAATATTTTGATTTTTGAACATTCTAATCTGTCAAATTCTCAAGTGATAATTTTTTTTACAATGACAATTTGAATATATAATCTCCTGCAAACTATTCAAACCCCTCATAGCTACTCCACTCTTAGTTGCTTCAAGTGATAAATTAACTGTCCATTAAAAATGAAAAATTAAATTTAAATAGGTCCTTTCATAACTAGCAAATAATAATTCTATAAACAAAAAGTAAGAAATGAATATATATATATATATATATATATATATATATATATAGAGAGAGAGAGAGAGAGAGAGAGAGAGAGAGAGAGAGAGAGAGAGAGTATGACGACGTTTATGTTATACAGTTTGACAAATGAATAAACATGACTAAATAAATTAGGCATTAAAATTTCTATCCTACTTTGACCTCTCGCACTTCCCTGCCTCATGATAATATATAGCAAGTTGGAATTTTCACAAAATTCTTTAAGAATAATTTTGCTAGCCACTTTATCTATTTTTCAGCTAAAACATAACAAATACAATTTTTTTTTAAAAAAAAAAGTCATTTTATCAACTTCAATGATTTCTTATACACTTTGCCTATCTAACTTTCACGAAACTATATCGTGATAATCAGTATAAGTGGTTCTTTTATGTTATATAATTTGAAAAATGAATAAACATTGACTATATATGGCAGCTTTCTTTCACATTCTTTATCTGACTTTTTTGTGAAATTTTTTTAAAAAAAGTTTGTCAAAATTTAATGTTTTATTATAAAATGTTTGATAAAATATTTTTTTTTCGATAAAGACTGATGATTTGAGATTTGGATTGTTTTGTAAATAGAATGGTATCGGAAAAACCTTCATATATATATATATATATATATATATATATATATATATATATATATATATAGAGAGAGAGAGAGAGAGAGAGAGAGAGAGAGAGAGAGAGAGAGAGAGTATATGATAACTTTTATGTTATACAGTTTAACAAATGAATAAACATGACTAAACAAATTAAACGTTAAAATTTTCACCACCTGCTTTGATCTCTCACCTTCCCGACCCCATGATATTTTTAAAGAGCAATAATATATATCAGGGATTTTCACAAAATTCTTTATGGATGATGTTGCTTGCCACTTTACTTATTTTTCAGCTGAAACCTAACAAATACAATTTTTTTTAAAAAAAGAAAAATCATTGTTTCAACTTCAATGATTTCTTATACACTTTACCTTTCTAACTTTCACGAAACTATATCGTGATTATTAGTATTTCTCAAGTTCGAAAACACATATGGGTCCACGTCGGAGTAAAGAGTGGTCAATGGCAAAGGGAAAAAGATTGGCTGGAGCCACCTTCTTAATCCTTAAATTTTTTTTTATTTCAAGTCTTAAAAATTCTTTATGTAATTTTATATTTAACCCCATTAAAAAGGAAAAAATCGATCTTGACTTTGACAAGATAAAATTTTTAACTCCATTCTGTGTGGATCTTTTTTCAATGGGATCTTCCTTACGCTTATATGCATATAAGCTCCTCTAGGTTTCTTGATATTTTGCTTTTATAAATTATCACAAATTCATGCCATTTTTTTTTATTGACTATGTCAATCTAAAGGGTCTTCTCTTTGAAATTCAAATTTTCTGTATCATTTTCCTATCCTCAATCACCATTAGAAAAGTACAAATTAGAGATTCAATTTAGAGACAAAAATCATTCCTTCTCTAATAGTGACAGAAATTGCAAAGATTATTTAAATTGAGCGACAAAGATTATTTTTGGTACTTTGAATCGGATTTAGAGACGAAACTATTCTATAGAGAGAAAATCCGTTTCTAAATCTATCTTTAAATCTAAAAATAATTCAAAATGTATAAAGAAAGAAAAAATAAAAGAAATAAATGTATGTTTAGAGAAGGATTATTTCCATTTTTTACACCAAAATTATTTTTTTAAAAATAATAAACCAGCGATGGAGCTGAATGAAACAGTGCATTTTGTACCTAAATCCTAACCTCCTCCCTTTGCCTCCTACTTCTTTTCCTCTTCTTCTCTTCTCGCTCCTAACGGAGTTCCCTGCCCTGAAAACCCTTCTCCCCTTCTCCTTCTCTTCCCCCTCATCCCTTGCTGGACGTCAATCCACTCTCAAGCAAGCTGGTGCACTTTCTGCTCTAATTGGACCTAGTATTAGAGAGTATTTGGTTAGTGCAAGAAGAACTTGAACTAAACATAGCCTAAAGATACTCATGAGGTATTGACATAGCGAAAGTGAGTTACGGTTTTAGATATGAAGACTACAATTCAATTCTTAAGAGTCTTATTTCATGAAGAGGGCAAACTTATAGTGTAATTCAAATGAGCCAAACCCAATAAAGATATTTATGATTCATACAAAAAAAAAAAAACATAGCCTAAAGACTTGATGACTTGAAATTAAGTTTCAAGTTTTGTATTAGTGGAGATTATTTTTGGACTCTAAACACCCTGCTTTTTAATATGAGTATCCTTGTCTGTGTATAAGGCTATTCAGTTTTGAAAATATACTTGTTAGAAGCATGAAATAATGCTGGCTGAGGCATACAAATGGATTTATATTCGAAATGCAATTTGATAACAATAGTATGTAATAAAATTTACCAAGATCTGTCTTGAATATAGGTATGATCTCATGGTGGTTGTGAATAAGCATTATTGGGTCAGTTGGTTAGTTCTGGTAAATATAGGTAGCTAGATCAAATTAATGTGGAAGAAAATAGAGATGATTTGATTATGAATTTTTCTTATATTTAGTCAAATTCTGGATACATCTTTTCACCCCCTATCTAGGCTTTTACTCAAAATCGGCCCCACCTCATTTTAGAAAACCATTGGGCTTTTACATGCCAAAAAGCTTAGTCGTAAATCTAGTTGGAGCTTGACAATATTGATGATGATATGCTTCTTTCTGTCGAGTTACCTAGATTTCCCGTTTGCAATTCATTTTCATTCAAGCATTCTATATTTTTATCATTCTATATTTCTATCATCTATCTTACTTTTTTTATTCTATTGGCTCATTAATGTATTAAGCTACAAATCTGTTTGGATTGTTATTTGTAATATATTCAATTTTCTTATGTTGAATTCAACTGAAATTTTGAGACGCACACGAAGATGTAGTGTGAAGTTATTTGATGATGTTTATGCTTAACTTGAAAAACACAAGAAAGATGCTCTTATTAAAGAAGCTAGAAAGAAAGAAATATGCTCAACTTGTAGTGTAGAGGGCGTTCTTCATTTTTCCATATACTGTTTGATATTTTAGCTTATGGATGCTCTTTTTTTTTTTCTCACTTAGAAAAAGTGTTGGTAAATACGTTGTTTGAAAAATAAATGCTTTGTTTCAAATAATAAAGGATTAAATGGTTTGATGCTAATATTGGTGGGCACTTTAGGTTTCTACATTTTTTATTATTTTTTAATAATAATTTGAGAAATAGTAGGCAGCAACTGTTTGTACCAAAAGTTAAATAAAAAAAGAGGAATTACTTCAACATTGGTGGTGGTTCTAAAAGCAAAATAGAAAGATACATATTAGTTGCTGTTATATATCAGTTTGTGCCAAAAGTTAAAAAAAAAAGAAACAAAAAAACCTAAAACATTGGCGGCAGTTCTAAAAGAAAAATTGAAAGAAACATATCAGTTGTAGATAGGCAGCGGCGATTTTCAACGCCCAATTTTTTTTAAAAGTTATTTGTATATAGGATAAAATATAATTTATACTCCTGAAGTTGATTCCGATATCAAATTATTTCATAAAGTTTTTTTTGTCTCACTAAATCTCCATGAACTTTGGTTTAATTTGAAAACGTTAGTTTTTTCGTTAAATTAAACAGAAGTTGACATGTAGTTTCAACTTACACCAAACTTCAGTATGATTTAGTGAGACAAAAAAAAAATTTAAGGGGGTAATTTAATATAAGTATAAATTTTAAGAATGTAAATTGTATTTTATCTCATAAGGTTTTTTAACTAAATCATCATGTAATGTGCACTTAGGTTACATGGTGTGCACGTACGGATGACATCTGTTTTATGTAACTACAAAATTAACGTTTTTAAATCAAACCAAAGTCCAGGAGATTTAGTAAGACAAAAAAAAATTTAGAGAGGTAATTTGATATTAAGATAAACTTTAAGGGTGCAAATTATATTTTATCCTTGTATATATTAGTGGCAGTTTTAACATTTGATGCAAATTTTTTTTGATATTTTTTATATTATTAGTGGCAGTTTTGAAGCATCCTTAATATAAATAAGCTATTAACCTTGGTTATGCCAGTAATTGGTGAAAACTGTCACTAAATTGATTTACGATTCCTTTATTAATGGCAATTTGATAATCACTGCAACCATGTTAAACTAAATAACCACCACTAAAATTGATTGTTTTTTGTAGTGATGATTTGTTGACTTAAGTGGACTTGAGAAAGAAATGAAGCTTGTGTAGGTACTGAATTGAACCAATTTTGCAAGTTCGGTTTTACAAATATCCCAAGCGATGGACTATCACCAGACGTCAACCATGTTGAAGAGTGTCGCAGCGAAATGAGTAACTCAAAAATTAAAAATATGAAAAATATTATCTAATTGCCATCAATTTTTTTAGTTAGTGAAAATGATTGGCAAAACTCTTATTAAAGAATAAAAACTTAGTTTGCATTTCCAAAGTTTAGGTTAGGGAGTTGATTATGTGTAAGAAAGATATTAGCACACTAGACAATCTGTTATAAGAATGATTACTTATTTAATCTCACGTTATCGATTAAAAAATTAAATCAGTCCTTATTATTCAAAAGAAATGTTTACTTTTTTCTTTAATTTTTTATATGTTCTATTTTGTCGACCATATTATTAGATATAATAAAAGACTAATTAAGATAATGATGATGGGTAAATAGCCATTATTGCATGAAACAAATTATAAGCCCACAATCTATTAAATAAAAGTGATTAATTGAGAAAACTGACTTTTAAGAAAATAATTTTTGGATAAAATGAAGAAATTTTTAAATGTTCAAAAGGATTCGTAATTTATTATAGTTTCAAGGTTGGACTATGTGAATTTATTTACATTTATTTTATTTTTTATTTTATATGACAAAACAATTTTATTTAATTAACTGAAATGAGAACTGATGCAAAATGATATGCATACATTTAAAATGAAAACAAAAACAATTTACTATATGGAAGAAGATTCGCTTTTAATTGGACATCATTTAAAACCTACCAGCATTCTTAAGAAAATCTTAAAGATTTTCTTCACCTAGAAAAGGTCAAAATGTCACCATCATTGCAGTTTTGATTATTTTGTCACCGAAATCTTAATTTACAGATAAATGACGATAAAATGTATGATATGATTAATTAATAATGAAATTTTTTTTATTAAAGAATCATCTAGAGCTTTGTAAGCACTCTTAGCAATATTGAAAAGGTATCATGCACGTCTAAAAAATTAGAATGCCATTGCCATTGCAGTTAATTGTAATTATTGTCTTGTTGAAATCTTAGACCAAATAAATGAAAAATGGCAATTGATTTAAAAAATGAATTTTAACAATATATAATATAATATAATATAACATAATATAATATGACATCGTATCAAATCCATAGATCATTGAATCAATGCATGTCACAATGTATTCGGAAGGCACTCAGACTAGATGTATCTAAATTTATGTAAAAATTTAAGAATCATCATTAATTTTTATTTTATGAGAAAATATTTGAAAAAATTCTCTTTTTATTAAGAAACTGGTCTTCGAAAGTAAAATTAGGTTCGCGAATCTAATTATTTATAGGAAGGAGTAGTAACTTAATCCTATTGCACCCCTGATATATCTATACCAAGACGGTTATCCTAAAGCTAATTAGGTAAATTAAACAACCTCATGAAACTATTTATTTTACCCTTAAAATAAAAATAGCAAATAACCTGAGATTGATAAAAATAGAGAATTAAAAAAAAATATTTATAATTTTGGCTTACTTTTTATATTTACGTATTCACACGTGCAATAGAAAATCAAAGTAACGTAATTCTTGTAGAAAATATTTGTATGTTGTGTTATTATAAAGAAAAATTAAGGATTTGGTAAAAAAAAATGCTTTGTTGATAAAAAAATAAAAATGCTTGATTGATTAATAAAAATGTTAAATTGATTTTGAAAGAAGGTGATTGATTGTGTTGATTAGTTTGATTATTAACAAATTTTTACAAGACTAGGTTATGGATTACCTACAGAGTCATCCTAAAAATAAATTAGGAAAACTTACTCTTTAAAACCTCTAGATACGCTAATCTGATTAGTAACAAAAATTCTACAAATTAGATCATTGATCTCTCACAGAGCCATCCCAAAAAATAGATCAAGAAAACTTATTCTTTAAAACCTTTAGATGCACTTATTTAAAACTTTTAGACACGCTTATTTAATGATTACTGAAAACGCTACAGGATTGGCTCATATATTACCTACAGAATAATCTTGAAAAATAAATTAGAGAAATTTACTCCTCGAAACCTCAAGACACGCTTACATTTTATTAAAATTTGCCATTTAAATTCATTTGATCCAATTACCGTTAAGAACTCCATAAAAGTAAACAGATCCTAATAAGCATATAAAGCGAAATCATATCAGATCAATTTACACCCAAAACAATAATGAACCCAAATATATTAAATAGCCCGATCACAACACAACAATTTAAATTTCACACAACGACCCAACATTCGACTCTGCAAATAAAACTAGCCCGATGATATAGTTATCCTGAAACAATTGTGAATCAATATGCCTAACTTAACCCCTAAATGGAGAAGCAAACAAAAGAAAAATAAGAATAAAAGAAAAAGAAAAGAAAAACAAAGGGTCTGGGGTGCAGAGGAGGTTTTGTGGGTGGAGTGCAGAACCGTTCGGGTGCTGGCTCTGTTTTGGAGATGAAGGAGGAGCTGTTGGTGGGTGTTGTGTGAGAGTAGGTGAGGAGCAGTGAGTGAAACGCGTGTGTGAGAGGTGAGTAGGAAAGTGAAGAGTTGAAAACAGGGGAGAACAGAGTTGTGTGGTGGCTTGTGGTGTGTGGCCGCGTGAGATGTGGAGGAAGGAGTGTGTGAGTGGCGGAAGAGATGTGAAGCTGAAAGTGTGTGCTTCTGTGGGTGAATCTATGAGTGGAATGTGCCGTGAGTGAGTGGAGCAGAGGTGCTGCGACTTGTGGTGCTCTGCGATGCTTGAGTGTGTGAATCATGAGTAAATGTGAGGTGCTCTGTTGAGGGCAGTGCTTGTGCCTTAGTGAAGGAGTGCAGAGGTGCGAGATTGAGTGCGGGGCTGTGCAAGTGCTTGTAAGATGTGGGTGTGTGAAGATGGTGAGGCTTGTGGTGGAGATGTTTTAGAGTTGAAAGTGGTTCTATGAAGGAGAGAAAAAAAATGACCAAAGAAGAAACCAAAACCAGACTAAATTCCAAGAAATTCATGGGTGTAGAAGATCGGAAACCTTTACCAGCAATGATCCCCAAACCTTCTCAGCTGCCTCTCCTTTTTCCCCCATTTTTCCTTGCGTGGGTTTGTACTCCTCTCCCTTTTCCCAGATTTTCTCCTTTTTCTCCGCCATGATTGAAGGTTCAGCTAAGGGTGAGTGATGGGTGAGAGATGTGCTGTGTATTAGGTACTAAAAGGTGAATGGTCCCCCCTTCTTTTCAGATTTCGCCCCTATTACCATTTCTTTTACTGTCTTAGCTCATCCTATTTTTCTTTCTGCCCCTTTGTCTACGTTCTCTCCCTCCTTTTCTTTCTCTCGTTTCTTGGCTGGGTGTGTGTGCGAGTGAAACCATCAGAGAATGTGAGAAGGCTAGGTCTGAATCCTCAAAATCTTTCTTTTTCTCCTTTTATAGCAGCTGCCTCCCTCTTCTAACTGAAAAGATTCCTTCTTATGTATTACAATGTAGAGAGACCTTAGGCGGAATAAAAAATAAAATAAAAATAAATAAAATAAAATAAAATAAAAATGGGTTGAAGCAGCTTGTGTTAGAATTGTGGGTTTCGCTTGTGAATTACGGATCGCAACAAAATAGGCTCAAGTGACTCAAGATTAGGCATGAAATCTTTTCTTTCTTTTTATTTTTTTATTTTTTTAATTTCTTTTAATTTTGGCATTTTTCTTTGTCTATGATTTTTGTTTTTTTTTTTGTTATAAATTTAATTATTGAGTAAATTGGCATAAAAATGCTCCAAATTTGAGTTTTTGGATTGACTTCTTTTTATTTTATGATTTTTAAAATCTTTGGAGAAATTTTAGATTAATAAAGATAAAATACGGTGTTTACAATGTAAGATACAAATGAAAAAAATAAAATTAAGAAATACAATGTTTTTTAAAAAAATAAACGGGGCCAAAGCCCAAACAAAATAAACTAACTATGAACAATAATACGGGGTGAGGAACAGTGGCAGAGGTTGAAGGAAAAATTAGAGGGAGTCAAAGTAAATAGTTAATTGCAATTTAATTTATAACTACAAGTAATTTTGACTAATTCATATTTAAAAAAGTATCATATTAGTTAAAATTTAAATTAAGATTAAAATGTTATAACCAAACACTATTTCTTATAAGTAAATGGGCCAAGAGTAGTGAAAATGAATTAGCTACGCATATGTTAGTTCCAATTGACTAGTACAGGGTATACATGTTTGATAAGGTAAAAATTGAAAATGTTAAAAAGTTAGAATGAAAATTATGTTTTACTTTATTAAAAAAATGGGACATTTAAGAATAAAGTACAACTCATTTGCATTTCACTCGGCAAAATTTGGCCAAAACTTTTCTTTTTTTACCATGCAACTTAACTTTCCAATTGTCTGAAAGAAATGATGCACATGCCTACAAAATAGAAAAGAAAATTCAAAGAAATGAAGATATACATACAATTTCTACATCCTTGAGGATCAAGTAATTTTTTTCTCATATGTATCTAAAGGTTTTCAAAATTTTTGGGGGAATCATGGCTGTGCCCCCCATCACTATTAAGATCCGCTTGTGGTAAGGAAGCCCCTAAAACATTATTGTTAATCAAAATTACTAGCTCAAAAGAATTTGTATCAGTAAGATGGATCCCATAATCTTGAGAGAGAGACTCTAATTTGCTAACCAATACCTGCAATCTCACATGTTGCGTTCCCTTAAAGTATGAGAGAACTGAACTATCTAAAAGTGATTTTTCATATCACCAATACGCTTAATCAACTTGTTTCTAGCAACAGATACATTTTGTCCATCATTCAGATGAGAAATTACAATTCTAGAGTCATTCTCTACAATTAGATTTCTGTAACCTGCTTTCCATGCAAACTCCATGCTTGTCAAAATGCCCCATAGCTTTGCTTGATAAGAGTCACATACCCTTAGTCGTTTAGTGTCACCTAAAAACCAACCACTAGTCTCACTTCGTATTAGGCCACCACAACTTGCCTCCTTGGAAATCCCCTTAAAGGCTCCACCATTGTTTTGTTTCATCCATCCTACAGGAGGTGGCTACCATATGATAAAGATCTCGTCTCTCTTTAGATTATTTAAGAGTTGCCTTGAACCATTTTAACTTCCATAATTATCTCCTACATATTTGAGGACAGCTCTCACTTGATCATTTGGCAGCTGGAATTCCTTTTGTTCCTCCAATTCCACAAATACCAACAAGTTAGCGTTAAGATATCTTGACAATTAATGTTATTAGTGAAAATCCCAAGAAAAGACATTCACAATGTGATATGAGCTTACAAGTTTTACTTATATTTAGTTTGCATTCTAACAATCTCGAAGGAAATGTATCACAGATTCATCTTGCTCTTGAAAGGTAGGATATAAAGAAAAATTACCATTCCATTTACTTCTCCTGAGATTAGTAAGGAGCCGTCTATGTTGACACAAGTTAGCATGAAAAGATAAACTCTCAAAGAGACGAAACTTAAACTGATAGAAATTCAGAAATATTATTGATAATCTGAATAGAGAATATAAACATAAAGTATTTATATGATAAAAGTCAAAAACCTTAGTAAACAATAATAAAAAAAACTAAAATAAAAGCAAAATTACAAATGCTGTCGAAATAAGCCAAAACTGTGAATTTTTACCTCAAAATCAGCCTCAACCAGGTGCCACATCAATGGGCACGAAATGAAAAGGGGTTTTCTATTTTTATGTAATAGGCCTCGTAACTCTTCTTAGGTCAAAAGTTATGGCCGTTTAAAGATAATGGGTCTAATTGGTGATTTCAGCCCATATGCTTTGGTTTCTGATGATCTAATAGGGTCCATAAAGTCCTCTTTAACATGTTTCACGTTATATGCATTGTTTGCAACATAAACACCCTAATTCTTTAAGGTAACTTCTGCTTCCGCATGATCTTCCTAGCCCTAGGAGGTACAATGATTCAACCAAAGAATTATAGGCACTTTTCACCAATAATACCCTGTGGAATTTAACAACCATAGTCTTTGGAAGAATCTACTGAAGTCTGACAAAATCCCAATCCTTATTACCATTTATGTACCATTTCATTCACTGAGATGGATGAATCCACCATTTGATCGCTGAGGTTGGCTTCCAGTAATAAGCTCGTAATGTCATCAATCTAATTGTCCATCTAGAATTTAGTGTTGTGTCTGCTCCCCACCGTACGCGTAATATGCTTCTAGGTTTTATGCCACACGGAGGTGATAGATTTCCATAGAGGGGAATCTCCTTGACAAGTTATTTTGTCTTAGATTGTGTTTGTGCCCATATTTTCCAGACAACACTTGGTCCAAAGATCATTTGGATTTGAGAGTTGTCCCCAGGCTAATTTCATCAAAAAAGCTACATTGACCATATGCAGTTTTCGAAAACCAATGCCACCTTTTGTTTTAAGAAGGCAACAAGTTTCCTATCTAATCAAGTGAGTTTTGCACTCGAGGTTAGTGTTGCCTCACCTCAAGTTACGTTGAATTTTCTCAATCTAATTACCAAAGCCAATAGAAATCTAAGCATGTTGCATTTGAAAGGTGGCCATAGTAATGTTGGAACCCAAAGTAATTGGGTTTAGGCTGATGAACAAGAAACAGACGCAACTAAGAATATGGGCTGATTGGTGCAAACCTAAGGGATGGCCCATATCAAGAGCAACTATTTATTATGAGGTTTGGGCCAAAAAAACTATCACGTTGTTTGCCTTGGACATAACTTGAACTGGAAGTTGAACGTTGAAGGAAAAAGCCACAGTCCCTAAAAATGTAGGTAGTGGAGAAACCCACTAGCTTCAATGTGAGAAATGGAATACGTGGGGGTTTATCCTAGTTTAAAGACAATAAAAGGAACTCTGTAGAACAGAGAAAAGGATCCCATAACATCAACACACCAATCAACCTTCAATTTATCAAATTTTCTTTACATGTAGGTCTCTCAAGAGTACTAAAATGATAGTAAAAAGGAAATCTACCAAAGGTATCAAAATTAGTCTTTGTAAATTTGTTAGTTAGGAATGCACCTTGTTATCTTTTTCTATGACGTGACCATTTAGTTTCCAAGAAAGAGGTGACTTAACTAGGTTATTCTATTGCCATATGCTTACTAGAATCTTTAATTATGTTATTCACCAAACCTGGCTAGTTAGAATTTACTTAGGTGGCCTATTTATATACACAAAACTGAAAATTCCCACTTGAAATACTTCTCATTTGTGGATAGTATTGTTAGACAAAATTTCAGTACCTAATTCATAGCATTTTAACTAGGTAATTTGGATATTACATGTCAGGTTCTTCACTAGTTTTAACCACCTTTAAACTCAAGTTTACTAACCATAAACAACAAAAACCATACAGAGTTTCAAGATGATAAAGATCTAGTAATACCCTATGCTTAATGATAATGACTTCCCTGCTTCTAGAATCCTTAATTCCCTTAATTCAAACATAAGTAGGCTTGCCACAAAACCTCCTGTTTATTAATTCAGCATATAGTGGTACTCAAAATATATTTCCCTCACTTCATAAAATCCCATATCATATTTAATTACTAAACTTATTTTGTACTCTTTGAAGTAAACCTGCAATCATGCTTCCTTCCCACTCATTCTTATATGAATTTAGTTAACAATAATCCCATTAATTAGGGCCTAACGCTGAATTTTTATCTGAATTTTTATTTTTTAAGCGTCCATTCACTATAAGAGCTTGACTTAACATTTAATTATACATTAAAGTTCAGTTTGTGTACCATTAACTAGTAGGACAGCAACCTCACATATAGTAACCATGTTTATATAGTCCATAAGTCAGTATTATGTACAGAATCATACAAATAAGCTGTCAAAATACAAATATTTTAGACCTTCCACTTCCTAACTTATACAGCATATTATGTTTACAAAGTATCAAAACATGACAGCATTCTATCAAGAATATCTCTCTTCCTCTGCTGCACCGAAACTCCAACTTAGGGAGTTTATAAATTACATTGCATCTAAGTGAATTTTAATCTCAATAGGCAGTTAAAAAGTTTGCATGCAAGACCAGAATTTACAGCACATGCAATCTGTACTTTTTGGCAAGGGAATCCAACATATAGAGCACACATTCAACACAAAGTTACCAGCAAATGTAACAATAAACTCCCTTATGCAGCACAAAAGAAATCAGCATACAAATCACCATCCTTGAACAGAATATTAAACATGCAATTACTGAAACTCATAACTACCTACATTAAAGAATAAATGCTGAAAGTTGGTAAGCTTCTTGCTCAGCCACTAGACCTCTATTCACCAACTAGGCAGCACCAAACTTACCTGAAGTGAGCTCAAATGATAGCTCCCCTCCTTAGATTCACTTTTCTCTTGTATCACGAGCAAAAAGTGGCTTTTTCTAAGGCATGCAAAGCTTAGAAATTCTTGGCCATTGCTGCTGCACTCTCTCACCGTAGCTTGCAGGGAGAGAAGAAAGAATAAAGGAAGGAGATAGGGATAGTGGAATAAGGCTAGGCTGGACCATGAGAAGATATGGTGGTACAGTTTAGTGGTGGGTGATTAAGTGGTATTCTCTCTCCTCTCAACTATGATTAGCTTTTGATTAAATATTTTCCCTAATGATGCTTAGTTTTCTAATTACATTAATTAACGTGTTCCAAAGAGTGTTAGTGGGATTTATTGTCAGTGGAGCTCATGGCTAGTGGAGGGTTATGTGCAGAGTGGAGGGAGAGAAAAAATTGTTCATTTTAATTATAGTTGATTTGAGAAGTTAATTATGATTGAGAGTTTATTTTTAGTGACACTAAATGGTTACTTCTTTTCCTTCTTCCTATTTAGCTTAGGTTAATACCTCTAAATTTTTCTCATCAAATTTCTAATTAATAGAATTAATTATAGATAATATGATCAAATTATATCATAGCCACTTGATTTTATTATTTACCTTGTTTCCTAAAGAAAAAATTTATATCGTAGTCCTAGCACTTCAAATTTCCTCTTTTCCTAATAAACTCCTCTTAGTCAATTTTCTAAATATCTCTTTCTCCTACACATCAACATGAACCAAATAAATTCAAGACAATTTTATTATTAAGGAATCAAAGCTCATATAAGATAAAAGTATAAGAATGCATGCAGGTAATTATATTTTTAATTTTTAGAGTAGAAAGATCCCTGAAGTCTACGAGCACAGTTTCTATCAATATACATATATTTATACATAATATAAGGAACAAAGATTGGGATATTACAAAAACAGCCATTTTAAAATTGTTTCAGTTGGATAAATAGATTTCTTTTTGAATTTTTTTTGTCATCTGGACTTCTGATGTAATGTCTCTTTCAATTTCTAGGTCAGATGCTAGTGCATCAACATAATAGCTAAAATTTTGAACCATAAAAATTCCAATAATTATCTCTTTTCTAATTAATATCAGTTTTTTTTTTTTTTCAAAGTTAGGTCCATTCCCTCACATTTTTTCTGTTTTGGCAGCTGTGGTTGTTCTATACATAACCTGAGTTGCAGGTGCCGGAATTAGGTGTTGTCTATGGCATTAGAAACTTAATACCTAAGGGTTTCAACAATAAAAATTCCAATGTATACCTTGTTTCCAATTAATAGCAGTTTTTTTTTTAAAGTTAGGTCCATTCCTTCATATCTTCTCTGTTTTGGCAACTGTGGCTATTTTATCCATAACTTGAACTGCAAGTGTCGGAATTAGTTGTTATTTGTAGCATTAGAAACCTAATACCTAAGGCTTTCAATCATTAAAATTACAATATTTACCTCTTTTCCAATTAATAGTAGTTTGTTTTCAAAGTTAGATCCAATCTTTCACATTTTCTATTCTGGCAGCTTAGGCTGTTTTATCCATAAATTAAGCAGCAAGTGCCAAAATTAGCTGTTGTCTATGGCATTAGAAACACAAGTTGCAGGTGTCAGAATTAGGTGTTATCTATGGCGTTAGAAACCAAATATCTAAGGCTTTCAATCATAAAAATTCCAATATTTATCTCCTTTTAAATTAGTAGCAATTTGTTTTGAAATTTAGGTCTATCACAATTTCTCTGTTCTAGTAGCTGTGACTATTTTATTCATAACTTGAGCTGCGGATGCCGGAATTAGGTGTTGTCTTTGACATTAGAAACCTAATGTGTAAGGCTTTCAAGAATAAAAATTCCAATATATATCTCTTTACCAATTAATAGCAGTTTTTTTTTTTTTTTCCAAATGTAGGTCCATTCCTTCAAATTTTCTTTGTTTTGGCAACTATGGTTGTTTTATCCATAATTTGAGCTACAAGTGCCAGAATTTGGTGTTGTCTATGACATTAGAAACCTAATACCTAAGGATTTCCACCATAAAATTTCCAATATTTATCTCTTTTCCAGTTAATAGAATTTTTTTTTTCAAAATTAGGTCGATTCCTTCACATTTTCTCTCTTCTGGCAGCTATGGTTGTTTTGTTTATAACTTGAGCTACAAGTGCGAAATTAGGTGTTGTCTATGGCATTAAAAACATAATATCTAAGGCTTTCAACCATAAAAAATTCCACTATTTATCTCTTTTTCAATTAATAGCAGTTTGCTTTCAAAGTTAGGTCCATCACAATTTCTCGGCTCTGGCAGCTATGGCTGTTTTATGTATAACTTGAGCTGCAAGTGTTGGAATTAGGTGTTGTTTGTGACATTAGAAACCTAATATGTAAGGCTTTAAGGAATAAAAATTCCAATTTATATCTCTTTTCCAATTAATAGCAGTTTTTTTTTTTTTCTAAATTTAGGTCCATGCCTTCACATTTTCTCTATTTCCACAGCTATGGTTGTTTTGTCCGTAACTTGAGGTACAAGTGCTGAATTAGGTGTTTTCTATGTTATTATAAACATAATATCTAAGGCTTTCAACCATTAAAATTTCAATATTTATCTCTTTTCCAATTAGCACCAGTTTTTTTTTTTTTTTCAAAATTAGATTCATTCCTTCACAATTTCTTTGTTGTGCTGCTATGGCTGTTTCGTCCATAACTTGAGCTGCAAGTGCCGGATTAAGTGTTGTCTATGGTATTAGAAACATAATACCTAAGGCTTTCAACAATAAAAATTTCAATATTTATCTGTCTTCCAATTAATATCCGTTTTTTTTTTTCAAAGTTAACTCCATTCCTTTACATTTTTTCTATGTTGACAACTGTGGCTGTTTTGTCCACAAGTTGAGCTACAAGTGCCTGAATTAGGATTGTTCTATGGCATTAATTAGAAACCTAAAACATAAGGCTTTCAAACATAAAAATTCTAATTTTTATCTATCTTTCAATTAATACCAGTTTTTTTCACAGTTAGGCCATGGAGCACGTATCTACTGGACACGTTTGGAGGAAAAATCATTGCATTACTAGCGAATACCTGTCAAAAGCCACAAAATGCAGTTCAAGTGCACGTTCAACAGTGACTAGCGGCCAAGAATCTGTTGATTCATCTTCCTCGACATGTTAAAGTAGTCTTAGTATTGGTTCGTAGTAGTAGGTTAAAGGGAATTATTATATATTGGATTTAACAGGTTTTTGTTATATTTGGCCGGGGTATTTGGTTTGAGGAAATCCCAAGAAATATTTTTATTTTATTATGGTCAAATTGATGATTTACCAAAGCTATTACTTTCTTTCATGTGGAGATATTATTGATAGAATATCAGAAAAGAAAGTAATAATTTTTTTTTTCTTACTTCTGTATGTGTAAAACTTCATTTTCAAGTGCAATCCCATTATTCATTGCTTACTAATATGTCATTTATATGTGGAGTTGTGGACAATTGGACATGTAAATGGTATGGCAGTATTTGTTGAATTTTACTACATACATATACAGTATGTCTATATTACAATTTAAAACACAAAATCAGATATTAAAGAATTGCATACCTCTTGAAGACATTTTGGGGGGAGGAATAGTCTCCAAGAATACTTGAAGAGCAACGTACACAAGTGTGTAATCTAAGAATGGGATCTTCTCCTCTTTCTTCTCTATTAGAGTGTTTTCTTGACGGAACAATGAACAATTATATGAGTATAGGAGTGAAGAGGGAATCTTATCCTTTATAAAATAATTTGTAATCCTAATTTTTCCCTATCACGAGTCTTAAGTTACCAAGTCTTACACATGAATTAGTACTTTTAGTAATTGTGCCCTAACCTAATACACAAGTGATTTCCCAACTCACTTAATTATATTATAAAATATGAATTCCAAGAGAATCATCAGACTATCATTCAACTAATTTTTAACAAATAATAAAATATTCAATTAATGGTAGCCCAATAACAGAAAATTCTAATAATATTACATCAAATCTAACCATAACTCACAACCTAGAGCTAATGTGGAACTGATAGCCACCCAAGATTGGTTCTCTCAAGACTTCTAATTACCTCCACTTTTGAATTTACTATAGTGTCCGGCATATAAAATATCTCCATCTCTTCAACTAATGCACCTCTCTTCTTGATTTTACTACAGTTACGAGTAGCCAAAGCATTAAATATTCCTTCAAATTTTCTGTGTTGGTTTTCATTTTCTTCTACTCACAGTTCTTATATGCATGATGCTGAACCTAGACTTCGTTTGGCATAAAGAGTACTTATTCATTTTGGTTCTCATTCTTCGAAGTGTTTATATTTTTTCTTTCTTGTTTCTATGGCAACTACTCCTCTATTGTTTTCTGTATATGAATGGAGCGAGTGACTTGTGTTTTGCGGCATCAACTACTAATAGTGAGTATAGTTTCCATCGACTGGCTCTAAGTATGACTGTGATAGCGGGCCATTAAATTTCTTATTTTGTGGAATTTTTTACTGCGTTAGAATCTCGTGTTTCGGGTCAGGTCTTGGGATTTCAGAGTTTGTGGTAGTACAACGTACTCTGTATGGATGTTGCATAGGTAGTATTTGCATATTGCATGTTGTTTTATGTAAGTTAAGACATTCAGTAAAAGTAGTAATGAATGATGAACCCACTTATCGACTTGATTAGCTCCCTTTGAGAATTCTTTTAACTGGATGGCAGGCTATGACTCTGAGAATATTAATGTAGGGCTCTTTTTCATTTCTCAACTATCTGTTCATTTTTTTCTGCTTATATTTCATTCTCCAAATTTCTCAATATACATAATAAATTTCTAATTAAATTTTGCAGGTTTCCAGTTAAGGCAACATGTGTCTTACGATAGGTCTTTCCAATAGAGATCGAGTACATCATCTTTTGGATGTTTGAACATTTGGATTGATTGTAATTTTAATTTAACATATTATTTTTCTTTTTTTTGTAGTTAAAAGACATATCTATGACTTTATATTATTAATGACAAATTTGAATAATTAACGTCTATTTCATTTTATATATTACTAATGAGAATATGTTTTTATTGATATATGATTGATATAATATTTATAATGCACTTAGACTATATTAAGAGTGTTGGTTATATAATTTTTAACAAAGTAAAAAACAAAAAAAAACAAGCCAAAACAAGACTTTTAGTGAAAAAAATAAAAAAGGATACCTAAAAAAAAAAGGACTTTTAGTAGTAACTTTTTTTCATCACTAAAAACACTTTTGGTGACAACTAAAAAAAGTCATCACAAAAAGTTATTTTAGTGACGACTATTTGTGGTTACTAACGAATATAAAGAGATTTTGATTATAATCTTTCGTGACAACGTAAGTTATCACTAGAGACATTTCTTCTTTTCTTTCAGTGATGACTTGAAATGGTCACCAAAACTCTTTATTGTTATAATTTTAGTACCTCTTTAGTGGTGACTAGATTTTGTCATAGACAAATCACGATAATACCTTTAGCCAGAGAGCATAAGATGACTTTTTTTACTTTATGTGAAGAAAAAGTCACCACAAAAATTGAAATTTCTTGTAGTGTGGGCTATGCTTTTTTATTGGTGTGGCAAGAAAAATAATTAATACTTTCATAATTTATTTTTAAAATGAAGCAAAAATTTTATTTTTGAAGCCAAAATTTTTCTCTACAACAACATAAAAAAGGAAACAAATTAAGGGAGTAACTATTTTCAATAATTTATTTTTGTTATGAGCTGTTTTTTTATAAAGTATATTTAAAATAGCCATATCACCATTTTAAATAAAATAATAATTTTTAACGTTTTTATAAACATAATCAATTTTTTTACATTTTCACGAACCCTTAAATATTTTTGTTTAAAAGGTCATTTGTGTTACCCAAAAATACAAAAATACACACACATAACTGCATCTTGAATGAATAATTGAAATGATGTTTTAATGTCACTTCTTTGGTTTTGTAGGGCGGCATGGAATTTGAACTTAAATTTCATTCAAATTATTCAATTCTTTTCTCTCACACCTTTGCCTTATAAGCATTACAATTTTTAATTACCATTTGTCTGTGAATATAAGTTACACAATAAGAATGTACAATCTAGTTTTGCTAAGATTTACTAGTCTTTTCTTTGTTGAAAGCAAATTCAATCTTAAATCCTTATATTCAATATAAATAAATTTATTAATTCAGCCAACTGATAACTCATGCCATTTTCCATATTTAAGCAAAAGAATTTTGTTTGGTTGAAAAAGTTAAAATAGAAAATATGCCTGTTTGGTTTCTGTTTTCAAAAACAATTTTTTATTTTTAAAAATTACAAAAATAAACTTGTTTGATTGAGTATTTTCTAACCATGATTTTTGAAAACAATAGAACAACACTCTGGTTTTAAAAACAAGAAAGCTAAAACAGTTTAAAGATTTTTTAAGAAAGGGTAAAATGATAATTTGATCCTTAAAAATATACCTCATTTACAATTTAGTTCTTAATTTTTATTAAATATATAATTTAATTCTTAAATATTTAAATATGTTTTATTCTAATCCTTAAAAATAATAATAAAAATATTTTTTTAAATAAATTTAAATAATTAAAAAACTGAATTATATTAATTTAAATTATAAACTAAATTATAAGGAACATTTTTAATGACCTATATGCTACTTAATCCTTTAAAGAAATGATTCTTGTCCTCTATGATGCTACTGTAGATGACCGGTGGTATAGATGTAAATAACAAGCTTCATTGATTACATTTTAATAATTAAAAGTAATAATTTTGATGGTGGGGTGGTGTTCGGGCCATTCACAATGGTGTGATGTTTCTTGACATTCTAAACGTGTTTTATATTTTTTATTCTTTCAAAATTCATTTTCAAAATAATTGTTCCAAACATATTTTTTTAGTCATTTTTTTTAAAAATCTGTTTTAAAGTTATATTTTATGGAACAAATTTTAAAAACTAAAAAACAAAAATAGATCCAAACAACAACAGTATCATCCATTATTGCTTACCTAAAGTAGTAATTGAACCTTTTTCTATATATAGCTAGGCTATATGGCAAACACTGATATGTCCAAACTTGGAGAGACTTGAAATGCATCTCCAACTTGCGAACTTCATGGCACCATCGCAACAAATCATCTGTTTTGTTATTGCTGTGTTCGTATTATGTCTACTAACAAGTTCAGTCTGCGAAGGTTATGATGTAAGCCACTCTAATTTTGGTTATTTAGATATGTATATTTGGATTAGTTTATTTTGTATTTAAAATAAATTATAATTAAAATTTTATCGAAAAATTTAAAAAAATGATTATTTTTTTTTTAAATTAAGCTATAATATCTTTTCACTTGCATTTTTTATTATGACTACTAGCTACTAGTATACCATACTGAGTTTGCAATTGCTGAGTGGTTTCGGTACAAGCTTTCTCAGAAGGAGCTCATACCCAAGCTTATAAAAGTGTCACAAAATTGGTTAAACCATGGTGGAGATATATATAACAGAAGATGCGCTCCCAGAGAGCACAAGATCAGCCTCGAAACTGTTTCCAACCTAAGTTTGAAGTGGGAATTCTACGCAGGCAAAGACATCACTGCAACGCCAGCAATTTTTGATGGCACTCTCTACTTTCCGTCATGGAATGGGGAAATCTTTGCAGTGAGAGCACACGATGGATCTCTGGTGTGGAAGCAGAACTTGCAGGAATTAACAGGCCTAAACTCAACCGGATTTGTTCTGGGTGTTAATTGGACAGTGTCTAGGGCAACGCCAACCATAGCTGGTGACCTTCTCATCATTGGAATATATGGTCCTGCCGTAGTTATTGCTGTGAAAAGATCCACTGGAGAGTTAGTTTGGCAGACCAGTTTGGACAGCCATATCTCTGGCGTTGTGACTATGTCTGGAACTTACCACAGAGGGTTAGTATCTTCTTACTTACGTACACCTATTTCCTCGTTCTTTCTCAATATATATGAGTAGTAATGGCATAATTTTGCTATAAATAGTAACATTCAATTATGCTTATCATGGTTTTAAATTACAGTTATAGTCACAATTGCAATTAAGTTGTAATTGTAAAAATTGTAAATAATTGTAAAAAAATGAGATTGATGCGACAGTAATTAGATTGCGTTATAGTTGTAGAAATTTCCACAACAATAATATTGTGGCCGCAATTGTAGTTTTGCGAATCATAATTTAAAACCATGATATTGATAACTGTTAAATGTTAGAATAAGAGGAAGAAATTGCAGTTTTGATTTGAGTTTTTTTTTTCCCACACAAACATAGATGACTAGCACCTGACAGTCTTTCTGACATTAGTTTAGAATGTAAGGAATTTTGTATTCAATTATGGAATCTGACTAAAATTTTCTTACAAATGAACATGGGAATCATGGCAATATCCATTTCTTCTGAATTATTTTGCTGGTCTGTTTTTTTTCTTTTTTGACTTGTTATTGTATATTGATGCATGAACTTGAAAGAAGTCCTTATATGCACAGATGAAGACACTATGCATTAAGATTTCAAGATTAATCATGGAAGTATTTTATAATTATGGAAGCATATTGAAAAGTAAAACTCTTTATTAAGGGTGGGATTAGGCCAAGTGGCTTATTAGAAGCGTATGGCCTATCCTATTTTCAGTTTTTCAAAGCTTGGCCTATTTATTATATAAGGCAGGCTTAAACTTTTATAAAAACCTATTTAGTTAGATAGGATAGGCTTATGCCTCATAAAAATATCTATTTGGCCTAAGCCAACCTTTATATATATATATATAATATTAAAAAAATTATAATATTTATATTATTTATCGTTATATATTTATATAATTTATTAATTTTAAACATAATTTAATACTTTTAATTAAAGATACGAGTTATTTAATATTTTTAAAGTATAATTTTGTTAACTTAATTTAAAGTTTTTATATAATGTAGGTCTTTAAATAAATTAACAAGTCAGTCCAAACTTTTGTATTTTCATAAAAAGCTTAGGCAAGCCTAAAAAAAGTCTATGTAAGATAATAAGCTAGACTCAAGTTCAGTTTTTTACAAAATAGGACAGATCCTATTTAAAAGAAGCCTAACCTAGCCTAACCTATTTTTACTTCTACTCTTTATGCACAGCACTGTAATATCTAATTAAACTCATTAGTTTTCATTTAATCAATGTAATCGTTTTTTGCACGCCTCAAAATTTTTTTGATTATCTTTTGAAGCAGGTTGCGAAACCTTATCCTCTAGTTGAAATTAACTTTATCTTTAGAATATAATGTTATCATGTAATTATCTTTAGAATCAATGATTAACAAATAAATTTCTTTTATTTATTTTCTTATATTAACGATTTATTTATTTCAGATGAGTCAACAAATTTTATTCATTCATTTTTAATATATATTTTAAAAATGATATATTTTAATTTTTTTATATTTAAAATTGAAATTAATATTGACTGATATTATAAAATATAAAAATCTAGAAAAAAATAATTTAGTATATGTATATTTATACCAATAAGTGAGACTTTATCAAATAACGACCACTAATTATTAAGGGCACAGCACCCTCGTAAAAAGAAAGAATACCTGTGAAATCTTCTTATTTCTAACATGTACATATTATTTAAATATATTGTTGGACGTACTTGAATATATGTTTGGAGAGGTTAGGAGATTCTTTGTTTTCTTTTCTTTTTTTTTTTTTTGAGTAAGTCAACTAGATCCCATGCATAATGTATTATGTCCTAAAAATTCAATAACATCATCATAAATACATCCAAATTATTAATCCTGCAATTCTTCTGAAAATATCTTAATTAATTTTGTATGAAGTTAACGAATTCAATTTGAGTTTATGTTTTACCTACGGTATTAATATAAAACTCTTTTATAATATTATTAAATCTTATGTTGGTATATCATTACTGTAACTATTCTCATAATTAAATTCTTTATTACTCTGATAATATATGATTGTATAATATTGTAAAAATATTATATACATATCCAAATTCAATCCATTTAATTTTATTACACGAGTTACACTATAAAAGTAAGCATTTGCACTGAACTTCCACATTTACAGGGCATATTATATTGGTGCATCCTCACTGGAAGAAACCCTCACCAATCCTGAAGAATGTTGCACCTTTCGTGGCAGCTTCTCAAAGCTAGATATCCAATCTGGTCGCATCTTGTGGCAAACTTTCATGTTGCCTGATAACCATGGGGTGCTAGGGGAATATGCAGGAGCAGCTGTATGGGGAAGTAGCCCTTCCATTGATGTCTCCAGGAAACATGTATACATTGCCACTGGAAACTTGTACTCTGCCCCTCTGCGCGTACGCCAATGTCAAGAAAGAGAGAATAACTTAATAGTTCCCACTCATCCTGATGAGTGTGTAGAGCCGGATAATCACTCAGAATCAATCCTCGCACTCGACTTGGACAATGGCAACATCAAATGGTACCATCAATTGGGAGGCTATGATGTTTGGTTCTATGGTTGCAACAACTTGTCAACACCTAACTGTCCACCAGGTCCTAACCCAGATGCTGATTTTGGGGAGGCACCAATGATGCTCACAATTCATGTAAATGGAACCAAACAAGATGTTGTTGTTGCTGTACAGAAAAGTGGTTTCGCTTGGACTCTTCACCGCGATGATGGCAAGATCATTTGGTCTACGGTAACAGTTTTAAGAATTATCATTTCCCTCTAGCTTTGTAATATAGGATCCATGTTTTTGTTCATCTCTTTAAGCTTTGGAATATATATATATATATATAGTTAAAAACTTCCAAATGCAAATATTTGTGCAGGAAGCTGGGCCCGGTGGGGTTTCAGGAGGTGGAATATGGGGAGCAGCCACTGACCAAAAAAGGATCTACACTAACATTGCTAATTCAGATGGCAAAAACTTCACTCTTATACCATCCAACAAGAATACAACTACTGGGGGTTGGGTGGCAATGGATGCTAGCACTGGCAGGATCTTGTGGTCCATAGGCGACCCTGGTAACGCCACTGCTAATGGTCCTGTTAGTGTAGCTAATGGCGTCGTCTTTGCAGGATCCATAAATGCAGATGGACCTATCTATGCAATAAACGGCAACACTGGCGAGCAACAGTGTATGGTGGAATGTCCATCAGTGATGGGTGCATTTATTTGGGAAATGGATATAAGATCGGTAATGGATTACTGCTTGGAAACTTCACTGCTGGAACCTCGCTTTATGCCTTTTGTGTCTAAGGAAACTTCTGTGATCAATGATGGAAATAAAGAAACATTGTCATGTTTTTGTTTGTCAATAAGATGGACTCAACGTATATGGTTGGGCACTGCTAGAAGTTGGACCAACATTGTTGGAATTCTGTAGCCTCATATAATATTGAAATGCATTTAATATACTGGATGCGTGGTTACTAATTAAGGCTTGTGGTACCATTACTTACATTGCTTTTCAACTCTTATTTAATCGTTAAGTTCGTATTGCTATATAGGTAGCTTTCTTGAAACATAATATTTCTTTAATAATTAGGGTATCACTATCCTGTCTTGAAATTCTTATGCTGGGCTAAGATGATTTTGATGCTATCCTTTTTAATTTGTGGAAACAATACAATACTTGGCTTATTTGCTGATTAACAATGGAATATTATAGTTTCATTGGAAGGCATGCTAAATAGAGGGAACTTCTTCATAGATCTGCTTTAAGATTTCTCCCTTGGCGTATAGTATGATTAAATGCAGTGATTACTCTAAATATCCAGCTTTAAGATTTCTTGTTTTGGGGACCAAAACCAGAGATCCATATGCTACTTGTACAATTGTGAGTATTGCTTTGTGACTAAACCATCAATCTCAATGTGACTATCAAGATTGAGGACAAGCATTGCGGATCAGTTGGAAACCAATTTACAAAAATCTGCTTGGATTGGGAATGAAAATGCGAATAAAGAAAATAGAATGAATTGGATGAAGAGAAAAAAGAGAAAGAAAATGTGTTAATATATATATATATATATATATATTGACCCATAAAAAAAGTTTTTCATTAAATTTTATTTTAAAACAAAATAAATTTTATAACGAGTTAATATATATATATATATATATATATATTGACCCATAAAAAAAAGTTTAATTATAGTTTTAATCTTCTTATTTTAAGAAAATAAATAATTTGATATGTATTTAGATTAATTTATTTTGTGATCAAAATAACTTATAATCATAATTTTATTGAGATAGCTTTTGAAAAAAAATATTTTTTCCTAAAAATAATATTTTTAAAATGTTTTTTAATACTCAAATAAATAAAATTCCATTATATATAATATAATTTCATGTTAATGATTTTAATTTAAAAAAATATTAAAATTAATTTTAAAACAAAAATCTAAATATAAATAACTTTTAAATATTCATAGATACTAATTATGCTCATTTAATTTTTTTTCTTTTTTAATATATAAACTACAAGAAATTATATAATTTATTGACTTAAATTACCTAAGTTGAGTGAAAGTTACTATTCACGTAATCAAAATATAATTGCTTATAAATCATAATAGGGGGCCAAATAATTTGTTTCCAAACCGGGAGGCTAATAGTTTATTTCCAAAATCAACGATCAAATTATTTGTTTTACTAAAATATGAAAGCATTCAAGTAGGCCAATTGGTTTAGGCTTTTAAAGTCTTAAATAGGCTCAAACTTGTAATTAAAAATTTTATATTACATATGAAATTATATAATTATATACTGATATTTATATAAAATTTATAATTTTTTTATTTAATAATGTATGCAATATTAATAGAACTATAAATTATTGACATATATATAATTAAGAAATAAAGATATTTATATAAGTGTTATTGTATATATATTACATTAATTTTGATTAGAGGTTGAAAGACCAAACCTAAAAAAATTGGTTTGGGTCTATTAGACACTTAGAACACTTAAGCCTATTGGCATACAATATAATCTTATCTAATTGATTTTAATTTAACCTTACATGTATTTATGGATAAAAATAGTCTATATTTTAATTACTTTAGTAATAACTTTTACGTAACTTAGAGATCATTTCTTGTAATTTAATTTTTTATTTAACAAGAAAAAAGATAAAATGAAATATTGTATCATCGAAATCTTTTTAGAGAAGGATGAACACCAAGTGTAATTGCTAGTTGAAAAAAAGGTTTGGACCTTTACTCATAAGGATATATATAATTTTATGCAGATTCGTTCAACTAGTTCAACCAAATTGTATTAGCATGATACTCATATGTATAAGATCACTTATAAAATATATTGTACATTATTAGCTTTTCTAAGTGTAAGATTGCTCAAAAAAGAAAAAAAAATTAATGATAAAATTGTTAAAAAAATCATAATGATATAGATTAGACGTCAACATGTTAATTTCTAAATTTAACTAAATGATTCAAATTAATTTATAAAATCATGTTTTTATTAAAATATCTTTTTGTTTATTTTTATAATTACATTTTATTTTTATATACATTTATAATATATATATATATATATATATATATTTTTTTTTTAAATTTGGATTATTTGTGACATACATGTATTTATATAATTATTTATTATGTATATTTATTACTTAAGAATATAATAATAATAATAATAATTTAAAAGCTTTATTAGTTTGGATTTATGCAACATGCTTACAATTTCAATAGGATGTATATAATTATGCAATATGTATATTTATTACTTTGGAAGCTTTATTTCCGAGTTCATGGAATGTATGGTGGCATGCTTACAATTTAATGTTTTTTGCCATAACTAAAATATCTACATTGTATGAGTTAAATAATATAAAAATTATTTGAAAATGATAGCAATAATTATAAATACCATACACATAAACATAAAGTAAAAAAAAAAAATCTACAGTCAATAATTATAAAATATTAAATCTAGATCCTAATGTATTTTTTAAATAAATATCAAAACCAAGCATATAAATATATTATATTATTAACACTTGACACACATTAACGTACATGTTATTTTAATTTTAATTTTTTCTTATTTATATTTTTAAAAAATCATAGAATTACCTATTAATTAAATTTCATTTTAAAAAATAAAATACCTACTAACTGTAACTTTTTTAATATAATCTATTATAGATGTATATATATACATGATAAGATACAGTACTCAAAATCTTTTAATGTGTTACTTACCTCTCCCGTTATTCGCTCCCTTCCTATAATTAAAGCTTAAAGAAGTCTCATGGTGTTGTAGTGGAAGGAAAATAAAGAAAAAAAAATCTAATTTCCTAGGCCAAGTGTATCGTTTGATGTATGGGGTTTAAAACTTAAAAAGAGATTCTGTTGGGCCATCAAAGGAAATTATAGTAATTATAAGGTAACAAAATAAATTATACACAATCCATTTTAACCTGTATTAGAAAGTTGCATCTAGTAATTAAGGCCACATGTCTTATCGTCGTTGATTAAATAATATGGGTAACAGTACCCATAAAAATAATATAAGTACAGGAGAAACCTCCTAGTTTTCATTTTAAAATTTTAAACACACTTATCATAAAATATATAAATAAATATATTTTATAATAAATATTATTTTAAAAAATAAGTTATTAATAATCAAATTTTAAATTTTAATTTAATATTAAATTATTTATTCAATTTTTTATTAAAAATTTATAAATAAAAAATAAAATTCTAAAAATTATTTTTTAGATATTGTTGTAAATACCAGTAGAGATAACAAAATGATAGAATTATTTGACTAGATAAAATCTTCGTGGAATCAATACCTTTGATCCGATTTATCCTTTGTTTGCATCCAACTTTTGTAAAAGTAGAGAGAATTAACAATAAAATTTCAAAAAATATCTTCATCTTTTTGCTGGATTTGGTACCATATTAACTTTGGTCCTAAACCCATCAGCAATCCCAAATCCAAGCCCAAGCCCAAACAAAAGACGCTGAAAATAAATACACACAAATATTACAAACAAGAATTTATAAAAAAAAAAAAAGAAAGAAAACCAAAACACATATCTTCTTCTGCTTTTCTGCGAATCCAGCCGTGGTCCTACTTGAAGAACTTGGCACTATTTGCCACTTTGCACTAAAGTAGCTGTGCAACTTGAAAGCCAAAAAAGAGAGATTGTTCTCTTGCACTTACGAATGACAAAAATTTCTATACCCACCATGGCCGAGATTAAACTATCCGCCTTGCAAGTATCACAATGCCTGTCAAATTTTGTTATTTCTTTAATTAATATTTTATACATATTATAATTTTTTTTCTTTTGTATGATATGAGAATTTATAATTTTTTATTATTAATTTTATAATAATTTTTTGTAAAGAATGAATTCATATAATAAAAATTGTTGAAAAAATTCATATTATTCTAATAATAGATATTTATATGGATTGATTATTATAAAATATAATTGTACGCGATATATTATTTATGATATATTATTTTAATTTTATAAATATTTTAAATTATTAAACAAAATTATAATATATAATATTTATTTATAATTTATAATTTATGTTTAAAAATATTATATTAAATTATTATATATTTACAATATTCGCAAGTATGCATTTTTTCTTAAGAATTATAAATGAGGATTCGTAGCTAGGACGCCGGTTGACATTGCTGCTTGCACTAAAATAGCCCGGGCTTGCGCTATAAGCCACGCACGGTAGATGCAAAGAAAAAAAACTCCATAGAAACTGCACTTGAAACAACCTCTGCGTAAAACACCCTCCACCTTTGCATGCCTACCAGACTCATTCCAGCCACCATGAACCTTGTTCTTGAAACCACCATAAATCCATTTCCCATGCGCAGCAACCACAACGTACCAACCAACCCTCCATCATCGCCTCTGTTCGTCTGACACTAAGCCCATCAAGCCATGTGAAGTAATCCTTCTCACCAAAAGCCCACAGTCCACAACCTCCAGCCATACGCCGACTCACTCGTGAAGTAATCTCCTTTTTCTTTTTTGTGAATGAGCGCTGCATTTCATAATGAGTTGTGTTTTTTGTCCATTGGTTGGCTTTGTTGCCCGTCCATAATTTTAGGGATTGTGTTTTTTGTTTTAATAAATAATATAAAAAATCTATTATAATAACTAAGAATCTCTAACATTTCTTTTCCTCCTCGTACAATTTGTTTTCTCATACAATTATTTCTTATAAATTTTTTACAGATACAAACTAAGAAAATTCAAAACTGATCAAACAAAACTGATTTACATAAATTGCCTATACATATGTGATAATGTGGTAAATAAATTACATAAATTTAATATTAACCTACTTTTAAATTTAAGATTTTATATACTTAAATTTTAAATTTCATATTTAATTATCTGATATAACATTTAATTATACCTTAAATTTCATATTTAAATAATTAATTTCATATTTAATTATATTTATTTCAATATATAAAAATAATAATTTTATATTAATTATCAGATTTGAAATTATTGTCTAAACAAATTAAAAAAAAGTTAGGGAACTAGATAGCTCAAATTTGATCTAATAGAATATACATTGATTCCCCCAAAAATTCATGCAAATTTTTTTCCCTTCCTTAACACCATTTACCCGCATTAGGTGTCCAAACACATTCTTCATGAGATGTCCCTCACATCACATTTGCTGCAAAATCTAAAAATCTGTATTTGCAATAAAAAACTAATAAAATTAAAATAGTCATATTTATGCATGAATCAAAATTTCTAAAGAAATTCCAAACTTAGTTTTTTTATTGAATCGGTTTAATAAATTTTTAATTATTAAATAAAAATATAAAATAATTCTAAAATTTAAAATATTTAATATTGAAACGTGTTTTCATTATTTCTATTTAAAAATAATTACACAATTAGCATTATTCAAATCACCTAAAATGTAAAGTGTATTTTAATTACAAAAAGAAGAAGAAGCTGTAGCCACTCATAGAAAAACCAAGAGTATAAGTTCTTAGTTATAACAAACATATATGGATTGATTCACATATAAATTTATATTTTATTAAAATTTGAATCATTTAATTATTTTAAATAATAATTAATATCATTGTTTAATATGTGATTGTTTTGCAGAGTTTGAATACTTGAACACTTAATTTTTGGGGAAAAAGAAAAACAACTTATTTTTAATTTGAGTGTGTAACTTATATATAATTTGTTAAATTGTAAAAGCTAATTATCGAATAGTAGTTCATGCATATTTCTTTTCCTGCTCAAATATAATTATTCTAAAATGTCATGCATATTTCTTTTCTCACTCAAACATAATTACTCAATAATTTTATGTTGATTTCTTTTTTCCCTATATACTTTCTAAAAGCCTATTATCATATTTTCATTAATTATGTATGCAAATTTTTTTGAAAATCTTTTATATCTTTTATGTTATTGATTGCATCTAATCAATACAATAATTATACCTTAAAAATTAAATTAAATTCGTGCATATCTATTATGTATTATGTTTATTAAGTAATAGTCACTCTAAAAAAATTTTTCCCATTCAAAGAGACTTTTTTCTTGTTCAACAATTTTTCTTGCAGTCTTTTTTCTCTTCAAAAATTTCCTAAAGATATTTACTAAGATTTCATTAATTATAAATTTAATTTTATATCAATTTAATAATTATGTTTAATCATTAGTTACCGTATTTTCATAAGATCTCTTTTATATTTTTAAAAATTTTAAATTTTATGTTTAATTCTATATTTAATAACTCCATATTAAATTTTAGATTTTGTATTTAATTTTATATTTAATAACTTCTTACGTAACTTAATTTATGTAAAATCTATTATATCTATTATCTATTATATAATATAAAAGTAATAGTCTCTCTAAAAAAAAAAATTCGGCTAAGGAGACTTCTTTTTTCTCTCAACAATTTTTCTTGCAGTCTTCTTTGTCACTAAAAATTTCTTAAAGGTATTTATTAGGATTTTATTAATTATAAATTTAATTTTATATTAATTTAATGATTGCATCTAATCATTAGTTATCATATTTTTATATGATCTCTTTTATATTTTTTAAATTTTAAATTTCATATTTAATTTTATATTTAATAACTTTATATTAAATATTAAATTTTGTATTATATATTATTGATATCGAGATTTTGACTGATTTAATATAGTGTTGAGATAAAGAAATTAATCAACATCTAATTGAAGACGTCCATTCCCAAACATATATTAATTGATTAAAAGGTACCTATATATGATATAGAATCAAAATGATTTCAATTTTGGTTTACTGAATTGATAGTAAAATGAAATCAATTTATATTGATTTGATTTTAAATTGTGAGCTCTAGATATAAATTTATATGATCCTCAAGATTTTGATTAATCTATTAATTAATAAAATGATTAGGTATATTATTCACAGATAAGAAAACCCATGATATTGTTTAAATTACTATATTATATATTTTTTTATATTTATTTTGACCTCTTTTATTAAGGTATTTTATTTCCTCCCCAAGATATCATGGATTTTTAAATTATTTTGAGCTCAATATTTTGATTGATCGATCTAATATAGAGCTCTATATTTTGCATTGAAATAGTTATATAGATTTGATTTGGAAGTCAAATGATGATAATATACTACCATCATTATTTTCTTGCCTCATTAAATTATATTTGATTAATACGCTTTCGTTTAAATATTTGTATTCATTAACTTTTAAAGAGAATTTTTGAGCAACAGTAAAGCCGTACAGGAAAACTGTAAAATAAATGTTGAATGGTGTAATCAATTGAGAGTTATATAATATTTGTTCAAATATATCAATAAAGGCCATGATCGAGTCACTGCAACTTTTTATCAAGGTGTCGAAAACAATGATTCTGAACAAAATTTTGATGAAATCAATATATATTTTGATTGAAGGTATATCTCTTCCGGCGAGGTTGTATGGAGAATTTTTGCATTTGACATCAATTACAAGGTCCTTCTATTGAAAGGTTAAATGATTTTATTCAATAATAATAATCAATTAGACTCTGTTGTAAACTCTTGGGTACCAAAAAAAAAACTATGTTCCTATCATGGATGGAGGCTAATAAAAAATTTATTAAGGCTAGAGAGTTGACATATGTGGAGTTTCCAACTATGTTTGGAAACCACAAATAGGAGAATGGTTGCCAAGGCAAAGAGGTTTTTTAATTTGAATAATATTCTATGTTCCTCCTGGTAGCGGTGATAAGTATTATTGTAGGATTTTGTTAAATGTGGCAAAAATATGTACAATATATGATGATATTTGGAAAGTAATAGAGTTCAATATGCTTCTCCTAAGGGATGTTCTGAGATTTTCTAATCCATTGAGATTGGAACAGCATTTTGATTGAAGGTGTATATCTTCATGTGAGGTTGTATGGAGAATTTTTGCATTTGACATCAATTACAAGATCCTTCAATTGAAAGGTTAAATGATTTTAATTAATAATAATGATCAATTAGACTCTGTTGTAAACTCTTGGACACCAAAAAAAAAACAAACTATGTTCCTATCATGGATGGAGGCTAATAAAAAATTTATTGAGGCTAGAGAGTTGACATATGTGGAGTTTCCAACTATGTTTGGAAACCACAAATAGGAGAATGGTTGCCAAGGCAAAGAGGTTTTTTAATTGGAAGCATATTCTATGTTCCTCCTGGCAGCGGTGATAAGTATTATTGTAGGATTTTGTTAAATATGGCAAAAATATATACAATATATGATGGTATTTGGAAAGTAAATAGAGTTCAATATGCTTCTTCTAAGAGATGTTCTGAGATTTTCTAATCCATTGAGATTGGAGCAAAATTTTGGGGCAAGGTTATGGTTTTAGGTGGAGATTTTAGGCATATCTTGCCAGTCATAAGAAAGGCAGTAGACAAGATATTATGTCTGTTACTATCATCTTATTTGTGATTATTTTGTAACATGCTAACAATGTGAAAAAATTAATATGAGCTAACAATAGGTTTGTCTGATTATACATCCACTGGTATAAGGCAATTCTCATAATCGATCTTAAAAATCAGATATGGTAATATTGATGAGCTTAATGACGGTGAAAGGATGATTGAAATACCAGATGAATTCCTATTAAAGGATGAAAATGATCCTCTTGCAGCTATTTTCAATAGTACATACCCTTCTTTCTTGCAAAATATGCATAACCCAACTTATATGCTAGATCAAGCCATTCTTGCACCTACTCATGATATTGTTGATTCAATCAATGAGTACTTACTTTCTATCTTGCCTGGTGAAGAAAAGATACATTTGAGTTCTGACAATATTTGCAAAACTGACTAAAATGCATTTAGTAATGAAGATTTACACACTCCAAAATTCTTAAATAGTATTCAATGTTCTAGTCTACCAAATCACATGCTAAAATTAAAAATTGGTGCTCCTATTATGCTTCTTAGAAATAAAGATGAATATTTGAGGTTGTGTAATGGTCCAAGATTAATAATAACTCAACTGTAACCATGTGTTAGAAGGTAAAGTCATCTTTGGATGCAACATTGGACAAAAGTTATTTATTCAATTGATGGTATAAACTCCTTTAAATTCTAGGCTGTCATTTAAATTTCAAAGAAGACAATATCCAATATCAGTATATTTTGCTATGATAATTAACAAGAGTCAAGGTCAATCTCTGTCTTATGTTCATTTATTCCTACGAAAACCAATATTTAGCCATGATCAATTGTATATGCCCTTTTTAGAGTACGAAACAAACAAGGACTAAAAATATTAGTTCTTGACAAAGAAGGGAATTATCTAGAACAACAGATAATGTTGTTTTTCAAGGAAGCTTTTTGAAATTTGTCATAAAGAGGTAATTCCTTAATTTTATCATTAATTTATATAATACGTTGCTATTTTTTTTTTACAATATGTTTTCTTTTGTTATATAATGTTTTTATTATATAAAAATGCATCTCAACAAATACATTTTATTTTTAGTTTATTCTTCTTTTAAATTATGTTGTGTCATAATTTATTGTCATTTTTAGTTATTATCTAATGTATTCTACAAAACAATTTAAATTGTGAGTTTTCTATTACTGTTGCAGGTAGTCAACTAATTAATCTATATCTTCTTCAATTGGAGACTTCTTTCATTATCTTTAAAAATTTTGATATATTTGAGGGCCTCATGATATTATCATATTCTAGAGGAAAAAGGTGTTGCAGTTTGATACACTTCTATCCGTGCATATTTAATTTTATTTGGGTTGACAACTAATATATATTATAATAAATTTTATAATTTTGTGACTAATATTATTTATTGTGATGATGACTTTTTTTATATATAAATTTAATTAATCTATATTTATATATTCATTAATTATAATAATAGAGGATATCTTTTTATACAAGTTTTTTTAAAAAAATGTTAGTGTGGAGAGAGATGCAGTAAATATTAGTCCATCTTACTTTAAGTCACAACAAATATTAGTTTGATAAGTTTTCTTATTAAAACAAAACTATCTATTGATTCTTTTTTATTTATCATGACTAGTAAATAGTTATAATTACAGCCACATATTTATATTCAATCATTTAATTGAGTAGTGAATTTTGTATTTTATAGTCTTCTAATTCAAATAAATATTATGGATTGTTACTAATTAATAACTATTTTATTTATTTCTTATAATCAATTTACTATGCACTGCACAGGTAAAAATCTAGTTACTCTTAAATACACCAAGATTATTGCTTGCACAAATTAGGAGGAGAAAATCAGACTACATACTTTGTTTTGCACATGGCATCTAGTATGAAAGATGTTTTCTCGCTACATTTCTTTATCTTCTTTGACTTGCATGCTTAAAGCTTTTCTTGCAACTAACAATTCTCCTTCGATTGCATATTCTTCCTCATCCGCATCCTCCAATAGTGGCATAGAGTCAGACTCTGATTCATCGTCGGTTTCAATCTGACCATTATCCCGTATCACCATGACTCTTTTGTTCGGGCATTGGCTTGCTATGTGACCCCTACCTTGACATTTGAAACACTTAATGTCACGATTTCGAGATGTGAAATGGTTAGATTTACCTTGAGAACCATGGCTGGTTGTTTCTTGTTTTGGCTCAATTTTGGGTTTTGTAGCTGGCTTTTCTTCTTTCTTTACATAACTCGGTTTCCATGAAGAAGAACCAGAACTATGTACTCCATCTGTACCACCTGTCCTCTTGAGCTGCTGCTCCACTTTGATGGCCATGTGCAACATGTCTTCCAACTCCACGTAATGCTGCATCTCCACCTTATCATGAGTTTCTCAATTTAAGCCATTCAAAAACCTTGCCATAGTAGCCTCTCGGTCTTCTTCTACATGAGCCTGAATCATAGCAATCTCCATCTCCTGATAATAATCCTCCACATTCCGGTTACCTTGTCTAAGGCTTTGTAGTTTTTGGTACAACTCCCGGTAGTAATGGCTCGATACAAACTGTCTTCTTATCACTGCTTTCATCTTTTCCCACGTCTCAACCGGACACTCTCTATTTCGCCGCCACTAACTAATCCCACCAAACAATAGCATAATCAAAAAACTCAATGGCAGCAAGTTTTACCTTCTTCATCTCGGAATAGTTATGGCAATCAAATACCAACTCCACCTTCTTCTCCCATTCAAGATAGGCCTCTGGGTCATTCTTTCCTTGAAAAGAAGGAATTTTCATATTAATACTGCCCAAATTGTTATCTTTCCGGTTCCTAACTTCTCTAAACCGCCCATATCTCCTAAGACTACCCACTGAATTTCGATCTTCTTCTCCATCAAAACTAGCCCCATAATACTCGTCGTCCTCATCCCTTACTTTCCTCGGTTGAACTCTTTCCCTCTTAAGCACATTATGAACATTTTACAGCTGCGCCATACGTTCATTATCTACCTTATCCAACCGTTCATGCACCTGCTCCAATTCACTCCTCATCATTATTCTCATCTCTCCCACCATAGCCTCCATGAACAACTTCGGATAGCCACTCCTTGAGCACCATCACCACTGTTATGAGACATTGTTGATCTGCAAAATACGGTTAGGACCAAAATGCAATGGACCTCATAACACTCCCTTACGTGTTTCACTCAAAGAATGATTCACTCGATTTCACTCGTGTTTCACTGAAAATAATTCGGCTTTTATCTTCTAATATGCCATCACTCCTGCCTTTTCTACTTGATATTTCTCTTTCAGTTTTTTCTTAAACTAATCAGATAATATCGAATTACTTGTAGCAATTCAAAAGTAAAACACCAAGGACAGCATAAATACGAAGAAACAACAACTGATGAAGTTTTCGGAAATATGAATTTTTTTTTGGATGAATGTTTTTTTTGGACAAAATTTTTTTTCTTTTTTTTAGACTAATTTTTTTTCTTTTTTTTTGGACGAATTTTTTTTCCTTTTTTTTTTGAAACCCTAGGTGGAAATCAATGGAAAGACGAAAAAAAAAGATAGGCAAACCTGATTTAGAACCAAAGCTCTAATACCAAATGATGCGAACCTCGCCAAGAATAACGAGACCCATCAATAATTAAGGTACCACGACCGTCTACAATCAGATTTTTAGATGGAAAACCTCGATCCGTTACCTATGCAGAGGTAAGAACCTTGGTATGTTGAAGACGCCACAAACGGTGGTGGAAATTCCGTTTGATAAGTCGAATTGTGAAAGCCACGGAATGATTCCGATAAGTTTGAATAGTTCTTCAAAGAACCAAAGAGAAACTCTCAATTTTTTGTGAACTAAAACTGTGTTATTTCTTTCATTTATGTACGTCTTTAAATAGGCTAATTACAATAAAGGAAAGTATCTGATTAAATCAATCAGTCCTAACAAATAAAGGAAAGTATCTGATTAAATCAATCAGCCCTAATAAATAAAGGAAAGTATCTGATTGAATCAATAAGCCCTAGCAAATAAAGGAAAGTATCTGATTAAATAAATCAGTCCTAACAAATAAAGGAAAGTATCTAATTGAATTAATTAGCCCTAACAAATAAAGAAAAATATCTGATTGAATTAATCAGCTCTAACAAATAAAAGAAAAGTATTTGATTAAATCAATCAGCTCCCAAACATGTAGATTTGCTGCTGCAATTAGTCCCCAAATCATGCAGATTTACTGCTGTAATTAGGTTGGGTTTGAATCGCATTGATGCTTCTTTGTTGAAAACATGGGCTATGCTCAATGGCTCGTTAAATTTGATTGAGACCAGATTTCTTGAATCAACCCGTTGAGTGCTTCCTTGAATTTCTTTGCTTGAACTCTCGTACCTAGACCAACTAGGACTTGGACCGGATCTTTTAATGTCTTAACTTCATTTGCATCACAAGATTATACTATTATGAATTATATTGACTCTAACAATGCTATTAGATGAATTCTGATGTCTTTTAATAGAAGTTTGTTCTCTATTATTGTCAAATGAATTCTTTAAATGAGATGAAACATCATATGTCAAGTTTTGAGGAGTTGACAACTTATCCACACATGAAACCAATTTTTCTTCACTACTTTGAAATGGGAATTGTAATTGGGAAAGAGAGCTTGTTCCACTAGTATCTAATACTAATCTTAATAAATTATTATCTTGATGGTAACCAGCAGACCATAAATAAAATGAGAAAATTAATACATAATATAGGCATAAAAATGTAAAATTTAAATTTTTTTTCTAATAGAATATTGCAACTTGATAACAACACAATTGAAAATAAACCAATAAACAATAATACTGGATCTAAACAGAATAATCATGCTATAGATCTTGAAGATAAATGATAATCTTCTTGGTCAATTTTTCATCCTTATTGAAGTATTCAATTTCATGATAACCATCAAACTTTCCAATAACATCTACAACAACATAGAAATTTGAATATAATATATTGTAATGTAGAAAAGAAATAGTAAAAAGTAATTAAATTAATTAACAAAAAATTAAATAAAAATTAAATAAATTGTACAGACTAAATAATTTTCATCATCAACTTTATTGATAATCTCATCAAAGATGGAAAACATGAAACCAAACTTAAATATTCTTTCAGAATCTTGCTTTTCACAAACAAATGTTAAATACTGAAAATTAATTTTGAAAGAAAGCTTGGTAGTTTGATAAGATCTACTATTTTGAACCACTCCAAATTGAGTGATTTCATAAATCTTCCATTCCTTCACAAGTCTAATGAACCTTTAAACAAATGATATCTTCCTAGATGCATGGATACTACCATCATGTTAATCTTGCAACACCATTTGTATGCTATTAATTTCATTTGGAAAGTTAGAGTGAGGCATAGTCCAGAATCTAACAATCTTGACTTTTATATTATATAATAGATTTGATTTAATTAGACTAACTTATCTAATAAATTAAATTAATTATTTATTAAAACTTTAAAGAAATAAAAGTTTGAGTAGGAAAAGAATTTTTGCGTGAGAGGAAATTTTTTTTTGGGGAAGCTCTTATTTTTAGTTATTATAATAGATATAATAAATAATAGATTTACATAATTAAAAAAATGTAAATTAAAAAAAATATCCCTAATTTGAGTGAAAAATAAAAAATATAAATAAAAAACTGAAAAAAATATCTAATTCTATTCCCTATTTTACATAAATCAAGTTACGTAAGGAGTTACAATAAAAAAAAGTTGCGTAAGGAGTTATTAAATATAAAATCAAATACAAATTTAAAATTTAATATGAAGTTATTAAACATAGAGTTAAATATGAAATTTAAAATTTAAAAATATAAAAGATATCTTATGAAAATATGATAATTAAATATTAGATGCAATCATTAAATTAATATAAAATTAAATTCATAATTAATGAAATCCTAATAAATACCTTTAGAAAATTTTTGGAGAGAAAGAAGACTCTACAAAAAATTGTTGAGTAAAAACAGAAATCTCAATGAGTAGAAAATTTTTTTTTAGAGACTATTATTTTTATATTATATAATAGATATAATAGATTGGGACAAAGAATTTAACTTAAGTAATTGACCAAGAGAGGTTGATATACGATTTGGGCCAAAAATGAGTTATTTTTTATTTTTTCTAAATAAAAATAAATATTTTTTATTTTTCTTTAAAATTAACAAAGATAAATATACTCATTAAGAATTGATGAGAATTGACGCTCGCTGAATTTAATTCCTTCAACGTAAAATGCTACATATGCAATAGTTATTCTGCATGTACTAACAATAATTATTTTGTAACAGATAAATTACAACTATAACTCTTCTGCATAAATAATCCCCTCTCTCTCTAATATTTTGATTTTTGAACATTCTAATGTGTACATAATTATTCCATAAAGACAATAAAATGAAATGTAAAGAGTTGTTGTTAATTTTACATATATATATATATATATACACACACACACACACAAACACACACAGACACATGCACATTTACTTCACCTATTATTTAGCTAAAACATAACACACGCAAATTTTTTTCAAAAAAAGAAATGAAAATCATTGAGTCAACTTTCAACTCATTTGTAAATTGTAACTAACTTTTTCAGGAAACCAGATCATGATAATAAGCATTTCTCATTTTTAAAAGGACATATGGATGGGTCAACGGCAGAGAGAAGGTTATTAATTTCTGTTACCACGTATATATACGATGGGCTATTTACTGCATTGAGAATGAATAATTGAACAGATGTTTAAATGTCACATCTTTGTTTTTTATATGACGGCATGGAATTTAAACTTATCATTATAAATTATTCAATTCTCTTCTCTCACACCTTTGTCTAGTAAGCGTTATATTTTTTAATTATTAATTAGATGTCTCCGAATACATGTTACACAATAAGAATTTATATTCTAATTTTCCTAATTACTTATTGCTTGTTTGGTTAACTTGCCATCCAACATGAACATGTTGATACAAAAGAAGAAATTTGTTCTGTCCACTTAACGCTTTCGCAAAGGCCCAATGACATTCACGAAAAGTCAAAACAAATGAGTTTAGTCTTTTATTGTTGAAAATGAATTCAATCTTAAATCTTTATATTCAATATAAATAAATTTATCAATTCAGCCAAGAGATAGCTCATGTCATTGCCTATATTTATATAGGCAAAATAATTTTGTTTGGTCCGAAAAATTAAAATAGAAAAGATAGTATTATCCATTATTGCTTACCATAAAATAATTGTACGTTTCTATAAATAGCTAGGGTATACAGCATACACTGATATGTCCAAACGTGGAAAGACTTGCAGACCAAGAAAAAAAAAAGTGGAAAGACTTCAAATGGATCCCCAACTTTCCAACTTCATGGCACCTTCTCAACAAATCACCTGTTTTGTTTATTTCTGTGTTTGTATTATGTCTATTAACAAGTTCTGTATTCTGATGTAAGCTAATCTAATTTTGTTTCCTTCTATATCTTTTCATTTACATTCTATCTATGGAATTTGTGTGGCCATATTTGACTATAACTATGATAGGAAAGGGGATAGTAACAAGATAAGGCCCAAAATCGAGGAAGGGCAACCTCCAGAAAATGAGAGAGAGTTTGAGGAAATTCTTTTTCTGATATCCATTCTAATTGCATGTGATAAGGGTTTATAAAATATTCCAGTCTCCCTAAATTCTTAGAATGCTAACGACTATTATAATTGCATAATATCAAACCCATGTTTCCACTTATACTCAAACTCACATTTATTTTTCCTATCATTTTCATCCCCCGTGACACACACACCTTGCCCTCAAGGAGTAGATAAGAATCAAAGGGCAGATATCTTAGATCAACAGGGCTTGCTACATTTCCTGCCAACCACATCCTCTAGCTGTTCCTGAAAGAACGCATTAAAGTCCAACCAAGAAGTTGGATGTTGCAAGAATCGACACCATGATTGTTACATATTTGACCACTTCTTCTTCATAGCTCCAATTGTTGCATATTATTATTAGCACCTGTTCACATTAGCTGGGTGAACCACCTGAGCGAACACAATAGATTGAGTCTAGATGGGTTTACCTGTTTGATTTCGAATTGATGTGGAGTGGCTCCAAGGTGAGTCTGAGGTAGCTCCACAGTGGGGTGTACCTGCAAGATTACTCTAATACCTAAATGAGTAGGTGTGAGAGTAAGAGTGTAAGGTAAGATAATGGAATAAGATTGTGTACCTGGAGTGTCCACCTGCCTTTTAAATAGTTGGTCTTGAAGGGAAAGAGCTTTTCTTAACGTGGGAGACGTGGGGGAGTGAGCATCGGAGCTGGTTCGCTCCTAGTTCGTATAGTGAGGAGTTGTGGGACATGGGTGTTTGTGTATTGGTTGATCGAGTCATGATCATACCAAGGCGGGCCGTGTAGGTAGTGGTCTTCTTGGTTTTGGGCCGGAAGCTTGGATTAGGGGAACCCTTGAAGGCTTAAGAACCCGTACGGGACACTGCCCCCAGCTCAGAAGTCGGTCGTGAAATGGGCGAGTTTCGAGCTTAATTATCTTGAGGTTACAATACTCCCCGAATTCCCGAGATGCAATGAGGTTTATTTCGAATACTCGGTTGGGGTTAAGGTGTTTCCACGTGTCACAGCTCCAAGCATCAGTTGCGATGCCACTTGTTAGTTTCAGTATTGATAACGATACAGAAACAAAAAAGCATCATGATTAGCCTCCGCTGGATGCTTTCTGTTGGATTTGTCTCTTTATCTCTGGCCGCACAATGGTGGATTTGAAAGTGGAATTTTATAAAAGAGGGTTTTAGGGTCTCGACCTTTCCCCTCCACCTTTTTTTGTTATTTGCTTCCGAAACCCTCATTTTCTCTTTGACATTGCTTTCTACCCTTTGTGAGTTTGGTGGAGGCATAGCATTTCTTCGTTTCACAAGCTTGACTGTGAACTTTTTCCTGTTTCTGCTAAGTAGATTGTTAACAGGTATTCAGACATTTCTTTTGTTTTTTCCATTCTTCCCTTTTTCTTTTTTGTTTCTTTTACTTCTGGGTTGTTCTTGCTAGAAGTTAGTATAAGTAGTGAGTTTAGGGATAGTGGTGATAGCGGAGAAGAGACTAGTAATAGCGACAGGACTATCTCGGTTGAGTTCATGGGAGAGGTTAGTGCTTTAGGGAGTAGGCCAGAAGTTTCCCCAGCAGATATTAGGTCTTAGTTGCGGTTTTACAGCAAGATGACTTATTATTGCCTGTGAATTCTATCAAGCCGAGAATGATGTAAACATAGAAGTCAAGTTCTTCTAGGGAGACTCTGAAGGTAACCCTCGGGGGTGTGTCTGCCTTTCCGATTTTGATTTCAGTGCCTGTGCCTCTGGGAATAGGAGCTGATGAAGAGATTGGAAGGATGGCTTGCGGGGCAGCTTAACGAGATGGGGTTGAGAATCTAAGTACCGAGGTGGCAGCCGATAGTGAAATCGAGGGGGCTAATCCCGGGGTTGAGGACTACTCGTGGGTTGATGAGGAAGTGATGGATATATAATTCGTTTATACTAACAGTCTGGATATTGTTGTGCTTCAGAACAGCATTCAGATAACCAGGAATGAAGTCAAAGCCGACAGTGTCATATGCCTTCCTTGTGGTAAGGAGGAATGGGTTTGCATGGCCAAGTCTGATAATGGGCCAGACTTCTTCTATATGTACAATATGCTCTTTATCCGTCATGGGGTTAGGGTTCCGTTCACCGAGTTTGAGGCAACTGTATTGAAGTTGCCCAAGGTAGCTCCTACCCAGCTTCACCCCAACAGCTGGGCGTTCACAAGTTGCTTCCAAATTTTATGTTGGCATCAGGGTATTCAGCCGACTACACTACTTTTTATCTTTTTCTTCAACCCTAAAGGTATCAAATTGGAGCACATCAGTTGGGTCTCGTTGCAAGGTAGGCCGGGTCAGAAGATATTAATGCTTTCGAGCAATCTTACAAAGACTTCAAAGAGAACTTTTTTAGAGTTCGATCTCTTGTCGGCCAGAACCAGTTCTAGGAAGATAGTCATAAGGATAAGCTCTTTTCGCTATACTGGACCAAAAGCCCGAGTGGGTTTAGGTTGATTCCTTATGATGAAGTCTCAGAGGAGAGGTGTATTGAGATCAACGTGCTGTAAAACTATCCTCCCATCAAGTGTCCCAAATGCTTCTCGACTTCAACCTCTGGGTCAAGCTTGGAGAAGGACCTCGAAATGCTTCTCGACTTCAACCTCCCTTCAAAGGCTCATGTAGCTTCTCTATGGGATCTGCACTTTCAAAGCAAGAAGTTTACTGATAGGCATATGTTATGTCGTGCAGACATAGAGAAGTTCACTTAGTGTGGGGACCATAGCTTGTTTCGATGGCTAGAGCTTCATGCTCTCAGGTAGATGTTTCTAGAGTTTGTGTCTCTGTTTAGTTTAGTTTAGGGTTTGCTTAGGTTTACCTTTGTTTCCTTATGCAAGAGTTTGAGTATTGCTCATTTCTTGGATGTGAAGCATGCCGGCTTAGAGAGAAGGTGCTCCTCGGTGGTTGAAGAGTTAGAGAAGTTGAAACGCGAGCTGGTAGACCTCCAGAGCGTCAAGACCAAGCTAGAAGATTTGAGCTCCTCTGTATGAAAAGATCAAGTTGCCGCTGGAGGCATCCCTTCTCGACCATTCTCACTTGGAGGAGAAATTGTAGGCGTCCAAGTCCGAGGTTGGTCATCTGAAGTTCGAGGTTAAGATGTTGAAAGATTCTTTGGTAATTGAGAAAGATATGCTGGAGACTTCAAATTAGACTTGGGAGGCACAAATGAGCGAGATGAAGTCTCAGGCTAAAGAGCAAGTAGAGGGGTTGTTTGAGAACGCCAAGGCTTAGTTCATGCTTTTTTACCCCGACCTTAACCACAGCCGACTAGTCGAGATGGACCTATTCAAGGTAGTTTTAAATGACCAACTAGTGGATGCCCCCAAAGAAAATGCTGAGGATAATACTCCAGATGGCAATGCTGACTAGCTTGTAGGGTTGCTTCGCATTTTCACCTTTTGTGTTGTAATAGTCTTTAGCTCTCTCGAGCTTTTTGTGTTTACTTTGAACATGTTCCCGACTGTTATTCTGAGTTTGTTGTTATTGCTTGTGATACGATTGTTTTGATTCGTCGGTATTTTAATTCGCTTAGCTTGAGGAATTTTTGGCAAAAATATGATGGAGGTTCATTCGACCTTACGATTTTAATTAGGAGAACCCTTTAGCTAATCGAGAAGGAAGTTAGTTCAACCCCGGAACTTTAACTTAGAAAACTTTTTAAGGAACGTGTGAAGGACGTTTTGCTCGAGGGAGTTAATTCAACTTTGGGAATTTTAACTTAGGAAATTTTTAAGCAGGTTATACGGGAGTTAACTCGACCTCGGGAATTCTAACTTAGGAAATTTTTAAGCAAGCTGCGAGGGAGTTTGTTCAATCTCAGGAGCCTTAATTGAGCTATAACTCGTAACAACAAAAAAATAATATTGTTGCAATTGTATGATTGTATTGCTAAGCTATGCCTCGTTAAAAACCTTACTTAAGAAAAACCCTTGGGGAAAAACCTTAAGTAAGGGAAAAATGGTGCATAGCATTTGTTACATACTAATGATAGAAGATTAAATTAACAACAAAAACACTTTAAGGGAACAATTCAACTTTGTGCTACTTTAACTATAGTAGTTGAGCAAATTTGCGGCATTGCAAGTTCAAGGAATAGGTTCCCCAATAAGCTACTCAAGCTTGTTGGCTCCCTTTCTGACCTCAGCAGTAATTTGGTAAAGACCTTCCCAATTTGCCGCAAGCTTTTTGTCTTGACTGTTTTTACCGCTGACGCCGGCTCTTCTTAACACCAGGTCTCCGACTCAGAAATGGCACAGAACAACTTTAGAGCTATACCTTCGTGTTGCTCTTTGCTTGATTGTGAGTTCTTGTATGTGGGTCATTTCCCTTTCTTCTTCAAGGAGGTCCAGTTTAGACTCTCGGTCTTCAGCATTGCAGTCTTTTTGAAATTGAGTCCTCCTCCAGCTCGCCTCCCTGACTTCAACTGGAATCATTGCTTTTGCTCTAAAAGTCAGCTTGAATCACGTAGCTTGAGTGGAGGATTAGGGAGTTGTGTGGTAGGCCCATAAGATGCTAGGGAGCTCGTCCACCTAGGCTCCTTTGGCATGGTCAAGTCTCTTTTTGAGGCCATTGAGGATGACCTTGTTCGTTGCTTCAGCTTGCCCATTACATTAGGGATTCTTCATTGAGGTGAAACTATGTTTGACTTGCAGCTTATTGCAAAACTATCTAAATTATTTGTCAACAAATTGGGTTTTATTGTCAATGACCAACACATACAGGAGTTTGAACCTGCACACAACATTTTTACAAAAAAAATTTCAGACTTTTTTAGCCATGATAATGGCCAGGGGCTCAGCTTTGATCCACTTGGTGAAATAGTCAATGGCCATGACTAGGAACTTCCTCTGCCTCACGACTGGGAAGAAAGGTCCGAGTAGGTCCATTCCCTATTTGTAAAATGGTCAGGGCGTTTCCTAGGTGTAAAGCTCTTCAAGGGGTGCGAGGTAAAGTTTGGCGAACCTTTGGACCTCTTAACATACTCAATGCAATCTAACTTCATGATTGGTCAGTAGTAGCTGGCCTTTAGTATTTTTACTTCCAAAGACCTGCTTCCGAGGTGGTTGCCGTAGACCTCTTTATGCACCTCTGCTATGACGTACTTGGATTGATCGCGGGTTACACACTTTAACAGATGTGTTAAAAACCCCTTTTGTAGAGTTGTTCATTGATGAGGATGTACCGGCTTGCAGATTTTTGCACTTTTTTTTTCTTCTAACTCAACTGAGGGAAGGGTGTTGTCCTTGGGGAAATTGACAAGTGGCTGCATCCACGAGCTTCTGCTTATCACTGTCATCACAGCTTGCTCTTCGATCCTTGGCCTCTGGAGGGTCTCCTATATATACTGACCTGTTATTGTTAGGGTTTTTGATGCTTGCTAATTTTGAAAGTAAGTCAGCTCTGGAGTTCTAATCACGTGGAATATGCTCGCATTCGAACTTGTTAAACTCTGCTGCGAGCTTCTTAACTCAATCTAAGTATTGAGCCAGCATTGGGTCCTTAGCTTGGTATTCTCCCAGAATTTAGCTAGTGACCAGTTGGGAATCATTGAGTGCTTTTATCTCGGTGGCCCCTATCTCTTTGGTAAGCTCGAGTCTGATGATGAGGGCTTCATATTCAGCCTGGTTATTTGATGTTTTGAAATCGAACCTCCGGATGGCTCGATGACGAGGTTATCCAGGCCTTCTAAGATCACCCTCGCTCCGCTTCCCTTGAGATTCGATATGCCATCGACAAAAAGCTTCCAAGTGCTCTCAGGTTCTTCTTCGGGGGCATCTTTGGTCAGTTCAAGCATGAAATCGGAGAGGACCTGTGATTTGATGGGGCCTTACGTTTCATACTGTAAACCAAACTCGCTGAGTTTGATGGACTATAGGATTATCTGCCCTGCTAGCTTTGGTTTTCTTAACATTACATGATCGGCTAGTCGGTCTTGATGAGCACTTGGTAGCTTTGAAAGTATGGCCAGTAGCTGGTAGCTGAGCTATGCTTTTTGCAACATCTTGCTGATAAAGTACACTGATTTTTGTTCTCTATCTTCCTCCCTAATAAGGACTGAGCTGACAATTTCATGGTTTACAGACAGATAGAGGTATGAGGTCTCTGGTCTGGTCAGAATATGAGGAGCTATGAGGAAGGTCTTTAGCTGTTGGAGCGCCTCCACATATTTGAAGGACCATTAGAACCTGTCGGCTTTCCTAAGGCATTTAAAGAAAGGAGCCAACCTGGTAGCCAATTTGGACAGGAACCTAAATAGTGTTACAACTCGGCCAGCCAGCCACTATACGTCCTTTGCCGAGGCCAAAGTCTTCATCTCCACTATGGCGCAGATCTTCTCTAGGTTCACTTTGATTCCTTTTTTTGTTAGGAAGAAACAAGGAAGTTACCAACTTGAACTCAGAAGGCGCATTTGTCTGGATTGAACCTCATATTATGTTTGCACAGTTGTGTGAAGACTTTGGCTAGATTAGAGCTGTAGTCTTCTGGGGTTCTGGACTTGACCACCATATCATCTACATAGACTTCAATGTTCCTACCAATTTGTTTCGCTAATACTTTGACCATCGGCTTCTAGTAAATAACTCATTTATTCTTGATGGTATAACTCGGTAGTAGTAATTAGCCTGTTCGGTGATGAAAGCTGTTTTGTCTTCATCTTTTGGGTTCATCTGGATTTAATTATCTCTGAAGTAGGCATCCATGAAACTTAGACATTCGTACCCAGACGCCCCATCAACGAGGTGGTTAATGCAGAGGAGCGGGTATGCATCTTTGGGGCAAACCTTGTTGAGACCGATAAAGTCGATGCACATCTTCCACTTCTTGTTGGACTTTTTCACCACGACTACCTTGGATAGCCAGGTGGTGTACTTGATCTCTCAGATAAATCTGACCTCTAGCATTTTTTTTACTTCCTTTTGCACCGCTTCCTTTCTTTTTTGACCTATCTTCCTTTTCTTCTAAGACACGGGTTTTGTACTAGCTATGATTGCTAATTGGTAGCAGTGGAATCAAGGTCTATACCTAGCATATCTGCAACTATCCAAGTGAAGAAGTTAATGTTACTTTGTAAAAAATCTCAGACCTACTATTTTACCTCTTGCGAGAGTTGAGCATCGACTCAGGTGGTTTGCTTGGAGGAAGGGCTGAGCTGTACTAGTTGGAATTCACCAAATGGCTATGTTCTGAGGTCCTGGAGGTTCTGCCTAAAGTCTTGGAGGTTTTGCCTGAGGTCTAACTCTGCCATATTGACTTGATAAGGGTTGCTAGCCCGAATTCAAAATGGAGAACGGGGAACTGGATTGTCCGTCTTTAGCTTTAGGCTGGCTTGATAGCATTGTCTAGTTTCGAGTTGATCTGCATGAACAATTCCCACCTTCTGGTTCAGGAGAAAATTCATTGCCAAATGGAGTGTTGACACTATTGCCCCAAGCTCGTTCAAAGACAGCCTGCCAAGGATAACATTGTAAGGAGAAAAATAATCGACCACCAAAAAGCTCACCTTGATTGTCTTCGATTCTGGGTATTGGCCAAAAGTGGAGTATAAATCTACATGGCCTTTGATTTCTACCTGGTCACCAAAGAAACTAACCAGGTTTCCAGAGACAGGATCTCGGTTGTAGCGATACTGAGTTGCCTGAATATTTTGAGGTATAAGATGTCTGCTGAGCTTCCCTGGTTTATGAAAATTTTCTTTATTAGGAAATTTGAGATCACAGCAGAAATTACCATTAGATCATCCCTATTTCGGTCGGGTCTTCAGAAATTATCTTTGGAGAAGGTGATTGGGATCGTGGTGTTACTTTGGGTTGTCTCCCAATTAATTGATTTGGATACCGACATGATCGCCTTAATGATTTTCCTCCAGGCCGAGCTCGGCTCACTGACCACAAAGCCTCTCGAGATGGAATTGATCACTCCTTTGAAGGGTTCTTCCTTTGGGGAGTCATGAACTAGGGATCGGTCGTGCTGCCTATTGCTGCTGGTATGCCTGGGACTGCAGCTTCTTCTTTAGAGGTTCAGAATCCCCTATGGTGATCTCAGGAAAGATTGACATACCTTTCTAGATTGCCTTCTCGAATAAGCTCCTTGATGATGTCCTTTAGTGAAATGCATTCTGCCATGGTGTGGCCATAGCAGCGATGATAGTAGCATTGCTTTGAATGATCCAGGTTTAGGTTAGAAGACTCCTTCTAAGGTGGGAGCTTGATCAGATTCATGTTATGAATCTCTTGAAAAATCTTGTCCCTAGTGGTGGTTAAGGGAGTTTGGCTGTTGCATCGCCCCTGCCGACTTGCCTTTCTCCCTTCTGACCTTCGCGAGTGGCGTGAGTTTGATGACTTCCACATAGCATCGAACTGAGGGTTGTCATCCTCCATGGATTAGAAAGCCTTTTTGATTTCAATGTAACGCGTTGCTCGCGCCCTGAGCTCGTCAATGTGTTTGGCTCGTTTCTTGATCAATGAGGCTACAAAACCATTGGCCTGGAGCCCAGCTCGAATGGCTTGTAGTGAGATTGTGGAATTTAGATCTTTAATCTGCAGTGCCTCTCAATTAAAACGGGCCATGTATTGTTTGAGTATCTCATTCTTCCCTTGCCTGAAATTGTACAGGCTCTCTGAAGTCTTGTCTTGGTCTTGATTCGTTCAACCAAAGGGCTGCTGCCTTCTTTAGAGTGCTGAGGAAAATACAACATTTGGCCGAGTCTGTGCATTCCGTCTTCAGTATTGTGATCCTGAACATCTTCATATGATCCCTTGGGTCGGTAGTTCCGTCATATGACTCCAATGACTCTAGAGACTGAAAATCCTTGAGGTATGGGGTCTTCATCACTACTTTGGTGAAGGGATGTTCAGCTAATTCGTCTAGTGATAGCTGTTAGGCTTTTGCTGGTGCTACATGGGAAACCTGCTCTACTTCTACCCTGGGATTGGTTGTTTGACGTCAATTGTATAGTGGCTCTTATAAGGACTCATTGTCGGCCATTTTCTCTCAGGTTGGCTGCGACTGGTTTTTCTTAAGCTCCTCAATTTGTTCTTTGAGTTACCGGATTTCTGACATGAGTTCTTCACTGTTGGATGTATGAGGTGCTTCCTGAGGACTTGAGGAGGGATTTGTTTCTTCCATCGTGTATCTGCTTCTCAGAATAAATAGGTTAGTTCAAAGAGTGTGGGGAAAAGTTTTACCTCTTCCCATAAACGACGCTAATGTTCACGTTGGCTATGTGAACCACCTGAGTGAACATAAGAGATTAAGTATAGACGGGTCTGCCTGCTTGATTCTGAGTTAATGTGGAGTGGCTTCGAGGTGAGTTTGAGGTATCTCCACAGTGGGTTGTACTTGCAAGGTCACTCCGATGCCTAAATGAGTAGGTGTGAGAGTAAGAGTGTGAGGTAAGATAATAGAATAAGATTGTGTACCTAGGGTGTCCACCCACTTTTTAAATAGTTGGTCTTAAAGGGAAAGACCTCCCCTTAATGTGGGAGATGTGGGGGAGTAAGAATTGGAGCTGGTTTGTTCCTAGTTCGTATAGTGAAGAGTCATGGGACGTGGGTGTTTGTGTGTTGGTTGACCGAGTCATGATCATGCGAGGCGGGCTGTGTAAGAAATCGGCTTCTTGGTTTTTGGCCAGAAGCCTAGATCAGGAGAATCCCTGGGGGCCCGGATCCTGTACGGGATAGCACTATTCCAACTTATACACTCTCAATAATGGCCAATACTAAGACAGCAAACATTGCTAAATATACAACTTGTAGATGGCTAGCTCCTAGTTCATTTGAGACACAAATGCTTACAGGTTTATTGAGTCCAAAGGGGATTATTTAAACAGCTAATGCAGTAGTTAGGCAAATAGAAAGCACTGATGTTTCCAACTTTGGATTTGGAAAAAGACCGGATAGGAGAACCACTATTTCAAATGACCACAATGACAAGCCTTATAAAATAGGGGATGTTGTACACTGCCTTCTTTGAAAACCTTGTCCAAGTTTTTACACATGAAGTAGAAAACTTGACATAGAGTGCTAGTATCAAAATATTAAACCAGTAAGCTATAACAGTTTCTAAAGTAGTTCCTCTGCTCCTTAGTCCACACTTGACTACCATAATCCAACATATAGGAATATGTAGTGAAGTAGTAATTTTAGATGAACGTCAGTGGAAATATAATATTTTGAGTTTGTAAGAATCCATTCAAGCACTAAAGAAGACCAAAGGCAAAAAGGCTCAGAATCATCAATTGAGCATATTGCCCACTTTTTGCAGATATTTCAGGATCTTGGCAAAGGTAAATCAGAATTGATCTTGTGTTTGCTCAAATAATTGAAAAGGGTATGCTTATGATCATAATTACAATCATGGCTCTCTGCATGTGCATGCCTAACATGCGTTGTTGTTTTGCTCCATATGACCCTGAGAAAAACCAATGCACTAGTCATTCCTACCTTGAGAAAACCAACCACAATCATTGCAAGAGTTGCTCTCATTTCCTCATGGACACTGCATATATGTGTAGGTGAAAGTAGAGGTCCCATAACCAACTTTTCCCTTGGATTATAGTAAACACTAAAGGTACATTTTGTAGATAAAGCATTAAACATAGTCATGAGAGTGCTAGAATTCAATTGCTGACGTGACATGCCACCACTTTTTAATTGAGCTGCCCTACAAATTCCCAACAGCTTATTCTTGTCCACAAATGCACTATATACAATTGTAAGCAAAAGCCTCCAAGGCTTCCCCTTGTAAATATGTCAAAATGTCCATTTCAGGCTATGAAGATTCTTTGCCACAAGCTTTCTTGTGAAGGTCTCTGTTGACTATAATCAAGGATTTATATTGTGGATTGTATCACTTGATGTGGCCGCAACATCTCAATTGCAACGGCCGCTGCAACCGTGACATATTGTGATTGCAACTCACATCAGTCTGCATCAGCCTGCGGCGGCTGCAACGCGACCGTGACCGTAATGCAACCACAAATACTATTTAAAACCTTGATTGTAATCCACGAGAAGAAATCAATCTTCAGGTACTCGACAGGCATAGAGAGTCCGCCTTGAGTTCTAGTATCAGAAGCTATAAAAAACTTGCAGAATATATGGGGCATTGTTGACTTCACCACAATGTCAGTATCCTCTTCTTTGCCATCCGCATTAATTTCCCTTTCCCACAAGTTTGGCTTCACTTGCTCACTTTCAAGAACCAACAAGACCTGGCAATATACTTTATTAGTCACTTCCTCTGTCTTGTTCGTAAGGTGTAGTTGGGTTGAATTTGATGGCTTTGGTGGTGGCAGAGTGGTAATTGGTTTCACTATGGCCAGCGCAAAAGCTAAATTGGCATAGAGACACAACATTTCACAGTCGAGAACACAAGCATCCAGTCACGATGCAAACCTAAAGGCTTTTGCACCACCAAGACCGAAAATCCAATTATTCTTCTCAACAACTAGTGGTTGAGTATGAATGAATATATAGAGGTCAGCTAAGGCAAGACCCTTGTTCTCGCATGGATGAATCGCAGAATAAGCCCTTGCTCTAAAAGCTTGAGAAATTGGTTAGGCTTGGTTAGAAGATCATGAGATGGGATGTGATGATTTACCGAGATTTTGTGGAAATTGAAAAAATGGATGGATTCCAAATAAAGCTTAGGTGGATCAGTCTAGATTGTTGTCTAAGTTTTGGAATCTAACATATCAATAGAGTTTTGCTTGTCAACAATGTGAAAGGAGAGGGAAGGATAGCTAAGTAAGGAAGCCTTGGCTAATTCTTCTAGTGTAGCTACAACGGTAATGGAGTTGGAGAAGTCAGCCATGGCAAGGGAGGCAAAGTATCGAAATGAAAACACCAATTGATAGAAAAGGAGACAGTGATGAGATAGGACCCAAATTCGAGAAAGGATAGCAACTAGAAATTGAGATAGAAGTTGAGCAAATTCTTTTTTTGATATCCATTCCAATTGCATGTGATTATATATATAGGGGCTTATAGAATATTCTAGCCTACTAAATTCTTAGAATACTAACAACTATTACAACTACATAATAACAAACTCATGCTTCCTCTCATACTCAAACCCTCACATTTATTTTTCTTATAAATTCCTATCAGACTACTAGTGCAATTGCTGAGTGGTTTCAGTACAGGCTTTCTAAGAAGGAGCCCAAATCCAAGTCCACAAAACGGTCACAACTTGCCGTGGAATTGGCAGCCATGGAAGAAGGATGGAGAATGAAGAGCTCAAACGAGCAAACAAAACTACAGAGCGAAAAAAGGGCTCTTGATACCATGTTAAGTTTTTTATTTTGGGAAAAATTAATGTGAATTAATGCATACTAAATTTCATTCCTTCGGTATATATACAATGCTACATATGCAATAGTTATTATGTAACTAACTAACAACAAGAAGTGCTACCTGAACTAATTAGCTAAAATTAACTACTAGAATTACCACTATAGCATAACTATAACAGAGAGAATACAACTATAACTCTTCTAAGTAGATAATCCTATCAACAAGACTATCATCCATTGTCTTGCTGTTGAATTTGCATATATGGTAAGATGTTAAATTATTGTATCTCTCTCTCTTGCACAGCAAAATGTGAGGCTATGCTTTATTTTTTATGTGACAAAAAAAAATACTTCCATGATTTTTTTTAAAGAACAGAAAAAATGAAACAAAATTTTCCCTACAACGGCTTATAAAAAGAAACAAAGGAAGTAACTGTATTCAATAATTTATTTTTGCTATGAGTTGTTTTTTTAATTGTATGTAAGTATATTTAAATAAAAAAGATCACATTTTAAATAAAATAATAATTTATAAATATTTTACATTTTTACTTCTCTTTATGAGTGCTTGCGTTCGCACGCTCACCGATAATAAGTATTTCTCATTTTTAAAAGGACATGTCAATTAACAAGAAAAAGAAAGTTATATATGTCATGAACCTTTAATTTTTTTAAAAGGACATGTCAACAAGGAGAATCAAATTCTATTTTAGTTGAAAAAAAAGGGACATCTCTTTCATCGCCAAAAAGAAAAAGGGCATGTCAACGGTGGAAGGAAGGTTATATGCGTCACGAACCCTTTAAATATTTTTGTTGAAATGGTTATTTTTGTTACCATATATATGTGTGTATGCGTGCACATCCATTTCACCTATTATTTAACTAAAACATAACAAACACAATTTTATTTTAAAAAAAAAATGAAAATCACTGAATCAACTTCAACTCATTCGTAACCATCTTTTTCACAAAATTATATCCTGATAATAAGCATTTTTCATTTTTAAAAGAACATGTCAACGGGAGAGGGAAAGTTATATTCTTCATGAACCCTCAATATTTTTTTTTTGGTTGAAAATGTTATTTTATATATATATATATATATATATATAGTATATTAGAATGAATAATTCAAAAGATATTTTAACGTCACTTCTTTGTTTCTATGTGGCGGCATGGAACTTAAATTTAAATTTCATTCAAATTATTTAATTCTCTGCTCTTACACGTTTGCCTTATAAGCTTTACGACTTTTAATTATTATTTGTTTATGAATATAAGTTACAAAATAAGAATTTACAGTAAAATTTTCCTAAGATTTTTTACTTGTTTGGTTTACTTGTCATCCAACGCGAACGAACGTGCGTGTACAGAAGGAAGAAATTTCTTCCTTCCATTGCAAACGCCCAATAACATTCTCAAAACAATTAACAGGTCTAGTTTTTTCTTGTTGAAAGCGAATTCAATCTTAAATCTTTATATTCAATATAAATCAATTTATTAATTTAGCCAACTGAAAACTCATATAATTTCCTTTATTTAAACAAAATAATTTTGTTTGGTCAGAAAAATTAAAATAGAAAAGATAGTATTATGATATCCATTATTGCTCCATAAAATAATTGTACGTTTCTATATATAGCTAGGCTATAAACGTGGAAAGACTTAATGCATCTCCAACTTCCCAACATCATGGCATCATCTCAACAAATTGTCCGTTTTGTTATTTCTGTATTCGTATTATGTCTACTAACAAGTTCAGTCTGCGAAGGTTCTGATGTAAGCCACTCTAATTTTGTTTCCTTCTATATCTTTTCACTTGCATTCCTTCAATGGAATTTATGGGACTATATTTGATTATGACTACTGGCTACTAGTATATCAAACTGAGTTTGCTATTGCTAAGTGGTTTCAGTTCAGGCTTTCTAAGAAGGAGCCCAAACCCAAGTCTACGAAAGGGTCACAAAATTGGTTAAACCACGGTGGAGATATATATAACAGAAGATATGCCCGCAAAGAGCACAAGATCAGCGTCAAAACTGTTTCCAACCTAAGCTTGAAGTGGAAATTCTACGCAGGCAAAGACATAACTGCAACGCCAGCAATTTTTTATGACACACTCTATTTTCCATCATGGAATGGGGAAAACTTTGCAGTGAGAGCACACGATGGATCTCTGGTATGGAAGCAGAACTTGCAGAAGTTAACAGGTCTAAATCCAACAGGCTTTGTTCAGAATGTTACTTGGACAGTGTCTAGGGCAACGCCAACCATAGCTGATGACTTGCTCATCGTTGGAATATATGGTCCCGCCGTAGTTATTGCTGTGAAAAGATCGACAGGAGAGTTAGTTTGGCAGACCCGTTTGGACAGCCATAACTCTAGCCTTGTGGCTATGTCTGGAACTTACCATAGAGGGTTAGTATCTTCCTACGTAAACCTATTTCCCTGTTCTCTCTTAATATATATGAGTAATAATGGCATAACTTTGCTACAATAGTATCATTAGTAACATTCAATTATGCTGATGATTACTAGAAGTTAGAATGAGGAAGAAATTGCAGTTTTGAGTTGGATTTTTTCTCCATAAAAATATAGATGTCGAGGCCCTCACGGTATGTTTGACATCATTTTAGTATGTAAGGAATTTTGACGTTCAATTTTCAAATCTGATTAAAATTCTCTTACTAATGAAGAGGGGAATCACAGCAATATCCATTTCTTCTGTTTTATTTTGCTGGTTTTAATTATTATTATTATTATTATTGTTGTTGTTGTTGTTGTTGTTGTTGTTGCTGCTGCTGCTGCTGCTGCAGCATAGTCCTCAGATGCGGAGAAGATAATCATAAAAGATGAAGAAACTATGTATTAAGTTTTCAAGATTAATCATGGGAGTATTTTACATTTATGGAAGCATATTAAAAGATAGAACTCTTTATGCACAGTACTGTAATATCTTTTGTGCATAAGCAGGTGTGCGAAACCCTATTCTCTAGATGTAAACATAACTTACTATAATAAAAGCATTTGGGTATAACGTTTTTTAAAAAAATTATTTTTTTAAAAAATTTTTTATAAAAATTTTAATTATAAATTATTTTAACTTTAAAATAAATTAATCTAAATACATACTAATTATTATCCTCTATTATTTGCTTCCACTCGTATCAAAAATAAATTATGGATTTTGATTTCGTAGTGTTGACTTTTAGATACAAATGAATTAAATATATTATCTTAAACAGAAAAATTCCGTGTAGGTGATACAAAAGTCAGCTTTTGAGCCTTCTAGAAACCGTTAAGACATATTTTAATGATGATGTTTATGCGAAAGTTGTATATAAAGGATTAACCGCCTGGATTAAAGGGGTGTTTGTCAATATTCAGAAACTAAATAAGTTGCTGTAAAAAGGAATATTTTAAAATATTTGGTCAGTAATTACTTAAATTTAAAAAAATTATATTAATTTTTGAGTAAAAAATTATGCACAATAAATTTAATAAAAAGTTTTAAACTAACCGGGTTATATATGAATCAAAAGTTTATTTATTTATATGTTTTTCTTAAAAATTTTCTGAAATTAAAAAAATTAGACAAAGATTTAACTAGTTGTTATTTCAACAGTTATTGTTTTTTTGGTGCTGACATAATTATCATCATGTACCAAAAAACAGTTATGAAGCCAGTGTTTAATTAGTCAACATCCTAAAGTCATAATTATTTTGATAAACGAATGGTAAAAAAAAAAAAGAAACTTTATCTATGTTAGCATGCTGAATTACTGATGATAAAAGCTATTAGACATGTCAGACATTGTTAAACTTATCTTCTACTGTTTGAAATTATGAAGGTAGTTTAAGTTATTAATTAAAATGGAGTGAGAATTACTTACCCAGAAAAATAATATATAGTGAAGTGAGTTAAGTTTTAAAACCTCTCTTGATGGTTTAAACATAGCTTTACTATTGAATAGTTTTAGGAGATTCCTTTAATATCCTTTACTTTTAATTGTAACGGTACAGGACTGTACTCCTAACAATTAGTGATAAATATTTTATCACAATTTATATTTAATTAAATTATAAATGTAATAGATTGTTTTTTATGAATTCTTATATTTTATTATGTTACTTATCTTAAGTTTTAATATTTTTAAAATATAATATTATAAAAATAATTACCATGTAATTATTATTATAATAAATGATTAATAAATAAATTTGTTTTATTTAATTTTTATATTAATGATATATTTATTTATTTATTTCAGATGAGATAACAAATGATTTTATTCATTTTTAATATATATTTGAAAAATAATATATAATTATTTTTTATATAAAATTACAAATCAAGATGAAGTGATATCATAAAATATAAAAATCTAGAGAAGAATAATTTGGTGTATGTATATTTAAACTAAGTGAGACATGTGATCAAATAATGACCACTAGTTGTTAAAGGTGTCAATACCCTCATCAAAAGAAAGAATATCAGAGACACCTTATTTTTAACATGTACATATTATTTAAATATAATGTTTAAAGAACTAGAACATATGTTTGAAGTGGTTAGGAGTTTCTTTTTTCTTTTTATGAGTAAGTCAACAAGATCGCGTAATGTATTATGTTCTAAAATATTCAATAACGTCATCATAAATATATTCAAATTGTTGATCCTGCAATTCTTCTGAAAATATCTTAATTAATAATGTATAAGTTGACGAATTCTGTTTGAGTTTACGTTTGACCACGGTATTATTATAAAATTCTTTTATAAAATTATTTAATTATATATTGATATATCATTAAATTATAGTAACTATTATTATAATTAAATTCTTTGATGATGTTATGGCAGAATATGGACATGGTCTGAGTCTGTGTTTATATTTTTTTAACTTGGTGTTACCTGTCCCCTCTTTTTCCCTGTATTTTGATTTCCTAGGCACTCGTTTTAACAGTGTGTGGTAGTTAGTTATTTTTTTTTTGGGTTTTTTTTCTGGTTTTGTTTTTTGGGTCTCTGACCCCGTTTTGACGTTTTCTGGGAAAAAAAGAATGAGGAAGTGAAAAATAGATTCATATCAATTGAATTTATGCAAATGCATGTTTCTGCATGACTAAATTATGCAGGGCATGACAATAGCTATCTCGTAGACTTGTTTCAGCGTTAGTTGTTTCGCACCAAATGTGAGAGAAACAATAAATTAAAATGCTCTGAAAATGATAACATATAAAAGACAAAGAGAAGTACACTGTTGAAGACAAAGAAAAGTATATTGTTGACTTTATGTCATCAATTTGATTCTTTAATAAAGTTGATATTAATTTATTTTTTTAATTATAAAAAATATGACATCAAAAATAATTTTTATTATATAAAATGTGAGAATATCATTAATAAAACTTTTGATTGAGAAACTAAATTAATATAATTTTTTATAATTAAAAAATTAAATTAATATTATTTTTATTATTAGGAGATTAAATTAATATAAATATTTTTTGAAAAAGTGAATGGATATTACTTTTTGTCATTTAAGAACTAAATTGATATCAATATTTTTTATAATATCACATTATTTTCTTTTATATTTTTAAAGAATTAAAATGAGTATTTATTTATTTTTATTTGCGTGAGATCTCTTAAAAGAGTGATATTACTCGTACAACTAACTCTTGTTCAAAAGTTAACTACTAATTTTGCAAATCAATAGATAGTTGAATGCATACTAATGGTTTGATGTAATAATTACTTGCACAGGAAAAGTCATGTGTTACGACTCAAGCCATGCGTTGACTAACCTAGCTGCAGAAGGTAGGGCTTATGTTATAATTAAGGAAAACGTTTGTTACATACCACTTTATCACACCATTGTTTATGCCTACTCATTTAGAAAAAAAAAAAGAAGAGAGAGATAGCGTATTAGAATTAATGTGTGTTTATCTTATTTTATTATCTAAAAATAATAATATAAAAATTATACAATAAAAATTGTGTGTAAATAACATTATTATATGATTAAAGTCATGAAGAAAACCTATCATAAAAGATAAGAGGAAGAGTTTTATGACTTAAGTAATATACTAAGTCTCAATACGATCTAGAAGAGAGCCCATAATGGTAAAGACTAGTTTATTAAATGCGAGAGCCCCATGACTTAATGCCATATTAAGTCTCCATATTTACTCAGTGTTGGAGCTAATAACTTGGTTATGGCCATGGGAATCCATGTTGTCTTTAAAATTTTTTAATTTTTTTCTACTAATATACAATTTTATATTTGATCTTTCAAAAACTAAAAAAATTGATCAATTTTTTACATATATCACCTTTGACGCTCAAGATAAAATTCGTGCTTCCTCCTCTGGAGCTCTCAGGAATGCTACTGAAGTTCTTAATTACTAGTAATCTTAGATTAGCCTATTCTTACTACTATCACAAAAAAAAGAAAATAAAACTGAAGTGCAGACAAAACGGCCTCCATGATATCTCATCATTGGACATGTTTGTTTTTTGCGCTGAACCTCCACATTTACACGGCATATTATGTTGGTGCATCTTCACTAGAAGAAATCCTCAGCATTGAAGAATGTTGCACCTTTCGTGGTAGCTTCTCAAAGCTAGATATCCAATCTGGTGGAATCTTGTGGCAAACCTTCATGTTGCCTGATAACCATGGGGTACTAGGAGAATATGCAGGAGCAGCATTATGGGGAAGCAGCCCTTCCATTGATGTCTCAAGGAATTATGTATACATTGCTACTGGAAACTTGTACTCTGCCCCGTTGTGCATACGCCAACGTCAAGAAAGAGAGAATAATTTAACAGTACCCACTCATCCTGATGAGTGTGTTGAGCCGGACAATCACTCGAATTCAATCATTGCACTCGACTTGGACAATGGCTACATCAGATGGTACCATCAATTGGGAGGCTATGATGTGTGGTTCATTGCATGGAACAACTTGTCAACACCTAATTGTCCACCAGGTCCTAACCCAGACGCTGATTTTGGGGAGGCACCAATTATGCTCACAATTCATGTAAATGGAACCAAACAAGATATTGTTGTTGCTGTACAGAAGAGTGGTTTTGCTTGGGCTTTGCACCGTGATGATGGCAAGCTCATTTGGTCTACGGTAACATTTTTAAGAATTTTCATTTCCCTCCAGCTTTTCGGTACAGGATCCACGTTTTTTTCTTTTTCATATATCCTTTGACTCTATATATATCTATGTTAAAAACTTTCAAATGCATTTGTACAGGAAGCTGGGCCAGGTGGGGTAGCAGGAGGTGGAACATGGGGAGCAGCCACTGACAAAAAAAGGATCTATACTAACATTGCTAATTCAAATGGCAAAAACTTCACTCTTATACCATCCAACAAGACTACTGGGGGGTGGGTGGCAATGGACGCTAGGAGTGGTAGGATATTGTGGTCCATAGCCAACCCTAGTAATGCCACTGCTAATGGTCCTGTTAGTGTAGCTAATGGCGTCGTCTTTGCAGGATCCACAAATGTAGAAGGACCTATCCATGCAATAAACGGCAAGACTGGTGAAATTCTTTGGTCCTATGAGACGGGAGCGACAGTGTATGGTGGAATGTCCATCAGCGATGGGTGCATTTATTCTGGAAATGGATATAAAATAGCTAATGCAATATTCTTTGGAAACTTCACTGCTGGAACCTCGCTTTATGCCTTTTGCGCCTAGGCAAACTTCTGTGATCACTGATGCAAATAAAGAAGCATTGTCATGTTTTATGGTTTTTGTTTGTCAATAAGATTGACTCAACGTCTATGGTTGGGCACTTGCTAGAAGTTGCACCAACATTCTTGGATTCTCTAGACCTAGATAATTTTGAAATGCATTCAATCTGTTCGATGTGCGGTTACTAATTAAGGCTTGTGGTACCATTACTTACATCGCTTTTCAACTCTTCTTTAATCTTTAAGCTCGCATTGCTATGTAGCTAGCTTTCTTAATTAAAACATTATATTGCTTAATAATTAGGGTCTCACTATCCTGTCTTGAAATTCTTATTATGGGCTAAGATGATTTTGACGCTAGCCTTGTTTAATTTGTATAAATAATTCAATACTTGGCTTATTTGCTAATTAACATTGGAATATTGTAGTATTGTACTTTCATTGGAAGGCATAGCTAAATAGAGGGAACTTCCTCATATAGATTTGTTTGAAGTTTATCTAGACTATCATTGGTGATTAGAAGCAGGTTAAACAATTAAGGTTTCTCACTTGGCGACTTATTGAATGCAGCGATTTCTCTCAATATTCAGCTTTAAGATTTCTTGTTTAAACTAAATTTTGCGGACCAAAACCAGAGATCCAGATGCTACTTTTACAACTGTGCGTATTGCTTTGTGACTGAACCATCGATCTGAGTGCCACCATCAAGATTGAGGACAAGCATTGCGGATCAGTTGGAAACCAACGTACAACATTTAGCATTATCCTCAGTGGCTTGATTTTGCCAAGAAAATCAAGTAGGGGGAGAGGTATTATTGTTAGAGCTAATGTTGTTATTGCTACTTAACTTGTTACCATATTTTCATTACTTAGTCTAACTAACATGTAATTAACATTGTATGCTAGATTTTAAATTGCAGTTGTAGTTGTGGTTGGGAAGTCTCTAATTATTTTTTCTTTTTCTTTTTTTTCTTGAAACTAGCTTAGTGCGGCTTGAACTCAAGACCATGCATGTGCCTAACCCACACATCAAAAGCCCTAGCTTATAATTGATTTTTATTTATTTATTTATTTACTTATTATTATATTTTTTTAAAATTTAGAGACTTTTATTGACCCCACACTTATCACTTTCATACTCTTAGTTGGAATATATTTTTATCTTTTTAATAATCACCTAAATCATCTCATCAACTTAGTGATGCTTAAAATTTTATCTAATCAAGAAGTAGAGAAACAATTAGTGATTACTTTTATAAATATATATCTTCTCTAAGAAGTCAAAAATGCAATGAAAAGGATTTGACCAAACATGAAAGAAAAATGGAATGTCCAGTGTTAAATAAGAATGAAACATAAAAGTCCTTGTATCAATGTTCCTCTAAGTTATCATGCAAAAATTTCCTTTGGTTTCTCTCTAATTATCTCTCAAAGCAATTATCATCAAAGAAAAATTTTAGTAGTGTTTGAATTGAATAGAACTTGGGAAATCCTAGCTAACCTAAACTACATGCAATGCAAACAAATGCAAACTCTAACTAAGCTAAGAAAAGTAAAAGGAAAATCTTTTATTAGCTAACATTATATACATCCCCATACAAAAGATCCAAACTATGGGAGGCACTTAAGCCTTTTCAAAAAAATACTAAGCCAGAAAAAGAAAAATGAAGCATGCAAAATGAAAATTAAATAAAAATGCACTAAAAATAAATCAAACTACACAATAAAAATGAACAAAATGAAATACTAACTCCCAATTACGCCCCCACACTTAATCTTGACACTGTCCTCAATGTCGCATGAAGCTCAAAATAATCAATCACAATAATCAAACATCCAATAGTAAAGGACAAGGCAAGATAAGCATGGAGAGAAAGAAGAAGAATGGGTACAAATATAGCAATACTTGAAGAAGAGTTTGAATGCAGATATATACAAAATCATCTAACATATTTTACTTTAACAGAATTGTCTGCAACATTTTTACAGCTTGAGGCGACAACATTTTTACAGAAAAATATTTAAACAAATTAAATATTATTTGCCAAAAAACTTCACGGTTGTCACAGCCGCAACTTGCATTGCCATAGCTGCAACAACCACAACTGAAAGTTTATTAAATCCTAATGATTCTCAATAAAGTGTTTGCATTGCACTAATAGAGACAAGGGTAGTGATTTTTCATTCTATTCGTTGGAGGCATATAGAAGTTGACTAATATGCATATACTCATCCGAGAGCTAGAAAATTCTTGAAATTTATATGTGGGAACATGTTTAATATGAGTCATAGTATGCGCATTGTTAAATATTAATGCTTAATTGTTCAGCCATTTTAATGTTTTGATGAGTTAGTTATGTGATTAATCTTCCGGAGGTTATCTTTGAAAGCTTGATTTGCAAATTTTTGTCATCTATCAAAATATTCCTTCTTTTGCATTTAAGTATCTTTTTCATTGCTTAAGGACAAGCAATAGTTCAAGTGTGGGAGTATTTGATAGGTTGCATTCATGCTTATAATTAGTGTTTATTTTGCCTTGAGTTAGAGTTTTCTTGGAGATTCTTTGCCATTTTATGTTATATTGGGTTAATTATTCTTCCTTGTACACTTTAAGATTTTTCTTGATATTTTCAGGTGTCTAGATGATGTTTTAGAGCAATTCTAATGAAGCTATTACTCTTGAAATGAGTTGATTTAAGTTTGGATTGAAGAATTTCATGCTGATTGACCTTTGCCCACTAAAACAATTATAACTTGAGTTATAGAGGTTCAAATCATGTAAATCATGTAATTCTAAAGCCTATGAAAATCTAAGACATAAAGCTACAAATTTTATGTTGACCACAAAGCCCAATTCTAAGCCCAAAGAGCTACAAATTCTAGAAGAAAATTACACATCCCAATTGCATAAAAGGCTTAGAGTTTTAATTGGGCTTGTACTCTTCAATAAAGATAGATTTGAGATAACTAAACCCTAATTTTAGCGAAAGTGACACTCTCTGCTATAAAAGTTAAAGATAGAAGAGAAAAGAGGAAGAGTTTACATTGCTAAACTTTGATGAGAGAGTTTTGATGAGAAAACTCTCGTAGAAGATCAACTCTTCATAGAGCTTGGAGATCTGATCTGCCATTCCATCTATCTTCGACCTTTCTTTTCTTTTCTTTTTAATCTCATCATGCTTTTTATTTATATTTTCATGATTTTCAAGACTATGCTATACTATATTTATCTTTTGGTTAAGGGTAAATTCATAACCTTAGGCATAACTTTGTAAATTGATATTAAGTTATTATTCCTCTATTTTTAATTGAACTTGCTTGTATTCATCTATTTGAATCATTCATGAGATTCATTTTGTTTATTTAGCATGTGCGATTAGATATATCTTAATGAATTTCTAATGCTAGATTAAGAGGTTTGATCCGTAAACAGTTTGCAATTTATGATCACACCTAGATTTTCATTAATTGTGATGGGGATTAATGCAACCTAAATTAAATAATCCGAATTTGTATGTTTGTTGCTTAAATCAACCTATCTTTTTTAACTTAATGCTTCTATTAAATTAAATCAAGAGAACTTGTTTTAGATTGTTTATTGGATAGGAATTAGTAGTAGAGCACTCTTTGTCTAATGACAAACAAAGAAAAGATTGGGGTAGTAGAAGGCATCCCTTACTATATTCGGTTGTTAGGTTCAATTGGGAATTGAGAGGAATAATTTGACATTGATTGTTTTGTCATTGTCTAGTGGTGGAAAATAAATTCCTTAATCAATTTTCATAATCATTGTTTTCATTCATCTTGAATTTTAGATTTTGCAATTTATAATTTTCTATTTTATTTTTGAATTTAATTTAGTTGAACGAAATTCCCTCCTTATTTCCATTTAATTTTTGATAGCTTTTTAATTAGACTCAATCATCTGTAAAAAGTGATCGTTGCTTTCACTATGCATAATTGATCTTTTGACAAGGCTTAATTTAGTTATCCTTTCTAGCTGTATCACACGACCCTTAGATCTTCACCGATCTACTAAAAGGCCAAGGCAGGAGAGTCCCAAATTTACATATTGAGTGTTGTAGATATTTGAGCTCTCCTAACTACTGGGGTATGTCTGCTGAGCATAATGCTTGATTTTTCATTATTTATTCTCTGTCCAGATGCTACGGAATAGACATTCAGGATCTTTATAATTTGATAGGCTTCTTCCTTGGAGGCTTTAAAAAATAGTATAGAATCATATGCAAAGAAAAGGTATGAGAGTGGAGGAAAGTCCTTGCCAATCTTACTCACGATAGCCTACCAGAGTTAAGAGCATTAGCAATCATATATGAAAGTGCATCCGCTGCTAGGATAAATAAATATGGGGATAAAGGATCTCCTTGGGGAAGCCCTCTAGCTGGCTTGATTACAGGGCTCAAACCCCCATTTATCTTGATACAATAACTAACTGTAGATAAGCACTTCATAACCGACATTATTCATCTAGGGAAAAGCCAAACTGAAAAAGGACTTTTTTTTCGAGGAAATCCTATTCAAGCATATATAGCTTTGTTCATGTCTAGTTTGATAGTCACACTGTCAAAATTTCTTCTTGAGGGAATGAAACATTTATTGGGCTACGAGGATCTTGTCTTAGATCTGCTTGCACTGATAAGAGCGCTCTGGTTTTGAGTGATATTGTCCGGCATGTTGTCTTTTTTGTTTTTTGGTCAGTTGGGGAGGGGGGATGTAGATCGTTCCAACATGAAATCGATCCGTGATGCGGATCTTCCAAGGCAAATGACGTTGCCAGTAGTACCAAGCCTTGTCCGCGTCCTGCATGTTGTCTTTAATCTAACGTTAGCATTTTACTTTGTTCATGTGATATTTTTCTTTGGGTAGCCCATTTTTGAAGTATTGGACTCAGTCCAAATAAAACAAAGGAGAAGATCCATGCATTCGATATAGAATTCCAACTTAAAGCCCAACCCGCAGGAATTGTGGCCCCTTCCCTTGGTTGGGACGCATTTCTTCAACTGAGACGGAGCAACATATCACACTGGTTAAAAAAAAAAAGGAAAAAAGTACTTAGTAATTATGCTATTGATTTCCTTACCTCTCCACAAAAAAAAGAAAAAAAACAAAACAGACTTCAGTCTACTTACACATTTTTTCTATCAAAGTATATACTACGAATAACATATATGCGTACGCCTTGAACACATTTCTCTCACAAACTATGCCTATGTATAAAATAGGGTAAACTATATATATATATATATATATATAACCTACATTTTCAATATCCATTTAACACATAATAACTCATAACTGTTTATCCATTAATCCAAATAAACATGACCTTAAATTCACATAGTCGTTTGAGTACCATTGATGACAAAAACGTATGGCCTTAAGTAATAGAACAGAAGTTTTATTCAAAATAAAAGGATATTAATTATCTATATTACATCTATAAAACCTTTACAAAAATATTTATCCAAAATAAATATTATATCTAGATAATCTAATAGTTGAGGAAATCCATGTGAACGAGTGCCCAATATACGTAGCCCCTCCCTTATGCAGGACTAGTTGACTTGTATAGTTTGGCTTTAAGTTGGAAAATCATGTTTTTAATAATTTATTAAATGAATCAAATCAAAATAAAAAAATCTCTTAAATCAATTGTATATTTTTTTATGTACGTCAAACGAATTTTAAGTGGATTTAAATGTATTTAAAGAGAAACAAGTAATAAACATATAAATTTATTAAATTATATATAAATTTATAAAAATTTAAAAATAAAAATGCCTATGAAAATGGAAATTCTTTGACTTGGGACCACAGCAAGACAATAAAGAGCCTCCGCTTAATGTGCCGTGCCGGGTTGACCCATTTGGCTTAATCAGAGACCCTTATAGGCGGGGCCTGCAAGCCAGAAACAGAAGAGTTTTCTATACACTGTTATCCATTGCCTTCACCAATTACCTAACTTTTTCTTCCTCAGAGTCATTTGCTATCACCTTTATAATCGATTAGGCAACATTCAGATACTGACCCAGCACAACCTCTTCTGATTTGCTTGCAAGGGAATTCCTGTATCGTTAACTAAATGTCCAAGATCTTTGTGCTGCTGTGTTTGCTCTTCTTAGCTGCTTCTGGGTTTGTCCATGGCTCTGCTAAGAAGGAAGATATTGGGGTATTTGAGCTCAAGAAAGGTGATCTTGCTTTGAAGGTCACCAACTGGGGTGCATCAATTTTGTCCCTGGTCCTTCCTGATAAGAATGGTATGCCTCTGTTCAGTGTTCAAAACTTCAGATGTTGCTTCTTCTCTTTCTTTTTTTACACTAATTATTCTAAATTTTGTTTCCACTCTCTGTTTTGTCTTCAGGAAAGTTGGCTGATGTTGTTCTTGGATATAATTCAGTCAAGGATTACACAGTGAGTCTAATTTGTACTTCTTCCAAAATCATGTTCTTGCATATTTTAATGATTATTGTGTTTCCAAATTTTCTCTGCCTTCTGTTTTATTTTCTTGTGCAAAGATAAGGAGGACCTCACCTGGATTAAATTCAAACACCTTTTCCTCTATGACGGCAGGGTTTCTTTTAAGACAAACATGTGACAGCTAAGGTTTGGAGTATTGTTTGTCGCTAGCTGACATTTTTCCTTCACATGCTCTGACTAGTAGTCACCACTTGCGTAGTAGGCTCTGCGTATTAGAAAAATTTTAATGGGGTGAAAGAGGAAGACATTTTTTTTATTTTTTTTAGTATTTAATAGTAATTATATTAACTTTGTATTATTTTTAAAGTATTTTAATTTAAATAAATAAGAATGTTTCACAAAAAAATTATTAGATAAATTTTGTCTATTTTAAACACTTTATTTAATAGTTGATATATTTTTTTAACATTTTAATGAATAGTATATATTTATATTATAGTTTGTCAAATTTTATATATATCAATTATTAGATAGAGTATCTAAAATAGACAATAAAGTTAGATAAATAGGTTGCAGTTCATGAGCTAATCTGCAGGTTGACACACAACTCATTTATTTTATATTTTCTTTCATTTTTTATTTTTTTCTTAATTATATTGTTTAATTTCTTATATATCTACTTATTTTGAGAATTTGATAAAACATATATCAAATTATATAATTTAAAATAAGATATATCATTAAAAACATTTAAAAAATATAAAAAATAAAACTAGCATGTCTACGAGCCTACTCGTTGCCTTGTCAATTAAGAAAATTAGATTAAAATTACATAAAATATTAGCCAACAGATCAACTCGATCCGACCCACTTAAGACAGGCTTATTATGGATCAGGTCATGTTGACCGATATACCCATATTTAATAGATAATATTTATTTAAAAAAAATTATTTTATAAAATTAATATAATTATCATTAAATAACACAAAAAAAAAATATATCATCGTCCTTAAACAGTTAAGTATCTTTCCTGCATATCCACCCAATATGTTATTACTTTTTTTTCCAATAGTTTCATTTTGTTTTATTTTTGCGAGGCTAAGTAAATTTTTACTAATGAATGTGATAAGGATAGCTTCGACGTTTTATTTTAATCCAGACAAAAAAGGGTCCACATTTAAGTATGGCTTTGAAAAAACAAAAGGCATCTTTTGTATTTGATAATTTTCATTTTTCAATGTCCCATTCAAAGGTGCTTCCACTTTGACATTTGTATAAACCATTGTATGCTTGGCTACATACGTGAAAACGTTCTACTGTCTATTATCCAATATCAGTTTTCCTTTCATTATCTGTTATTATCTATTTTTCTAACATAAACAAAGAGAATATAATATTGTAACATGTGCTTGTGGGTTGGAAAAGGGGAACTAATATCCGGGAAAAAAAGGACATGTGCAATAATAACTGGTTGCAATGATTATCTTGCAACAATAATGGGTTGCAATAATGATGATATGTCTCGCATAATAATAAGAATGCAAAATAAAATAAAAAGAGTTGGTTTCCGTTAGGTTCCTATTGATAACAACAATATTGAATTGTGATTCAAAGGAAGCAACTCAAAAATGACCCCCCCAAAAAAAAATACTGTTAATACGTGAATATGAATTAAAATAAATTATGATTTCTACATTTTATATTTTCCAAGAATTTGATTAGTAAGTTTATCTTGTCAAAAATATTTGAGTAGGTTTCCATCTAGCCCCAAAAATGTTAGATTATGTTTTCGGCTTTATTCATAATAGTTGAAAACAACGATTTTAATTTTTAGTTACACTCATAGTGTTGTTAGTTTTCTAATTTTTGATTTTGATTTTTCTCATTTTAGTGCAATAATGTTATATTTTGTAATTTTTAAATTGACTTAACTAATTTTAGTGTCAGTTTACTGTTTTTTTTTTTTTTGTTTGCTGAATTCAGTTTACTGTTTTGTGTCAATTTACTGTTAAATGACACTTTGTTTGCTGATATAGTGATATGGTATTGCTTTTTCTTTTTCCCTATAATGCATAAAATTTGATGAATTAGAACAAATTTTAACGTGGAGATGATGTGGCCCAGTGTCATATTAACAAAGAGAATATCGCATCAAAATTAATATCATATAGGGAGTTAGTTGAATTTAATTTAAAAATTATGAAGATAACGTTGTTGCAAACCAAAATCAGACTTTAATCAAATCGAATGGATGATCATGAAAAGTGTAGTTAATTTAAAAAAAATTAAAACTTTAGTAGGTGGCCTTGATTATATATATTTGTGTTCAGCAGGCCACAAAACGCACAAGCACAAATAAATAGCTGTCACTCATGCAACTATGTTTCTTTTTGTTTTTTAATTTTGTGCAAATATGTTTTTTTGTGTGGCTAGACATCCTAAAATATTATTATTATACAGAGTTTATAGATTTATACTTCTTGAAGTGCCCACAACTAGTTAAGAAGTTAAAATGGTATAGTATTAGTGTGTGCTTGGATAATTAGTGAATAATTATTTCAATAATTAATTTTCATAATATATAGTCAATGTTGTATCCCGTCTAATGGCATAAAATTTTGTAATTGGTATTGCAATTAAAAAAAATTAAAAGAATGGATTTTATTTTTAGATTAGTCTTCTAAAAGTAATGTCGCAAAATCAGTTTTGTTTAAAATAGAAGTTAAATTTAGCATAAAATTACTTAAATAAGTACAAAAGTTATAACAAATCTTCATCAACTATTAGGTGGTATTGGAAAATCACCAAGGGTTGGGTGGCGCTAAGCAAGCCATGTTGTTAGAATCTTAGATTAAATATTTATTGAGAGAATCTTTTAATCAAATATTAGTTTCACCACAATACTTATAAAAATATCTGATAAAAGAAAAGAAAAAATATCAAAATCACTTCAAAAACTAAAAGCCCGAATGTACTTTTGGAGCATAAAGACACAAGCTGAAGCCTGAGAAGCCAAAATTACTTTCCCATCAATCATGCAAACATCATCATAATCATCATCCAAAACTTTTTGTACAGTGCAAACCAACTGTCCACAACCACGATGCAAACTTTATTCCTGTGGTCTATCCAAATATGCTGTTAAGAAGTAACTTAATGATTGCAATGCCAAACTATATGCAGAATGATTCAACGTACTTTGGAGCTACTGTTGGACGGGTTGCTAACAGAATTGGAGGTGCTCAGTTTACTCTAAATGGAATCCATTACAAATTAGTTGCTAACGAAGGAAACAATACACTTCATGGTATGTTCTACCACAATTAAACAGAGAACTTCTACCATCATTATATTGTCCATTTGGTACCACATCTCTTATAGAAGGATCTCATACTGTGCTTGCCTACCAATTAGGTGGATCCAGAGGATTCAGTGATGTTCTTTGGAAAGTGGAAAGGTATCAAAGAGAAGGTGACAGTCCCAGTATCACCTTTAGTTACCACAGTTTTGATGGTGAAGAAGGTAAACAATGTTACTATCTTCATTGATTCTATGCAGCTGAACATTGAAACCTATATTTTTGTCAGCCAATTGAATTACAGATATATAAGGCAAAGAAGTAAGGACATCTAGAAATTGTTATCATACCCGTGTCAGACATATATCCGTGTCAGATACTCCTTGAACATTTATGATATTTTTAGTCTTTATCATAAATTCTTTTTTACTTTTTTTTTTGAATTTGTGCTAATATAGGTAAGAATTAGATAAATGATAATATTTTATCTTTCCTATAATGACAAACGTTAATTTTTTTTATAAGATATGAATTAGAAATGATTATGTAATAATGTTTATATTTTAAACATATGTGTTTGTGTTTAAATTTGTATTTTTATCTTACATATATCTTTAAAATTTCTATTTTCATATTAATCTTATATTAATTTTATATTTTTCTATTCAAGTCGTGTCATGTCGTATAATTTTTAAAATTTGTCGTATTCTCGTGTCTGTGTCGTGTCGTACCTGTGTGCCATTTTGTGCCTGTGCTTCCTTCCTAGGCAACAGATATGTCATTTGTGCAGTCACATTGTGTTTCAGGATTTCCTGGTGACCTCCTTGTAAATGTCAGCTACGTTCTAACTGGGAAAAATCAATTGAGAATTATTATGAAAGCAAAGGCTCAAAACAAGCCTACTCCGGTGAATCTGGCCAACCATGCTTACTGGAACCTAGGTGGCCACAACAGCGGTAACATTCGGAATGAGGTGGTGCAGATCTTTGGATCCCAAATCACTGTTGTTGACAGCAACCTCATTCCCACAGGCAAATTTGCTTCTGTGAAAGGAACAGCTTATGATTTCCTCAAGCCACACACTATTGGGAGTAGGATCAACCAGCTAGCTCAAACTAAAGGTTATGACATCAATTATGTGCTTGATGGTGAGAAAGGCAGAAAGATCAAACTGGCAGCGATAGTGCATGATAAGAAATCTGGGAGAGTGTTAGAGCTCTCTACAAATGCTCCTGGTTTGCAGTTTTATACTGGCAACTACGTTAAGGATGTGAAGGGGAAAGGTGGATATGTGTATCAGGCTCATACAGGACTATGTTTGGAGACTCAAGCCTTCCCTGATTCAGTGAATCACCCTAATTTCCCTTCAACCATTGTGATCCCAGAAAAGCCTTACAAGCATTATATGCTCTTTAGGTTTTCCACCAAAACTCCATATCATTTTTGAGAGTTTTAAGAACATTGTGCTTTTACCCTGCTTTTAATGTACCTCGGTAATTGTCGCATAACTGTTGAGTCCACCCAAACTTGGATTCATTCAAATGAATAATAAGAGACACATGTTGTTACTCTCATAACTGGTGTCGCTACATCCAAGTTCAAGCTGCTTCTTAACAATTTAAAATATTTCCTTAAATATAACTTTGGTTCGGACTTGCTGCTTTCCTTTGTTATTTAATTCTATATTGCGACCAATGCAGAAAGTCTATTGTTCAACTTATACAAACATGAATTTTTTTTCGTTAAATTCTAAATCACGCCTTCAAGTTTTCTGTGTGCGATTTACCCTAAACAAGTCAAGATCAATGTAGCAATTTACCTAGTCAAACTTATAAAATAATGCAATTAACTCTCTCATTTAGTTTGACATCAAATTACAAATTGTAAACAGGAGGTCAAAAACTGCCGCAAATTGAACAAAAAATTGCCATAATTTAGTTTTTTTTTTTTTCTATAGTGAAAGAGTGACAATGCTTAAGTATGTCTACAATCTCTTCTGTAGGTATGCATCTCCTAAGAATATGATCTGCATAATATATAAACAAAAAAGTTCATCCCATACATAAAATTTAACATCATGGAAGAATCGTTTTTTTTTTTTTTTTGTTGAGAGGTTATATAAGTTAGGAGGAAGCATATCACTAACAATATAATTGCCATAATCAACATACCATGGCAAAATTTAGTTACCTACAATGAAAAGTTGTTCATTCGAGAATGTCTCATTGATCAAGGTTGCATCATTGGTGTCGCAACCGTCTCTGGAGGGTACCACAACAGGATGACAAGAAAAATTAGGAAAGAAATGAAATCGCCACTAATTTTTATTTATTAGAAAAAATAATTTAAAAAATCCTTAAGAAAAATAAAAGAAAAATGGTTTATGAACCAGGTTGAGTTCGGAAGTCTAATTATGTACAAGAAAGAACAATAATTTAATTTTACTGCACTTCTAATAGATCCGTCTTAAAACGGTTATCCTAAGTTAATTATACAAATCATTTGTAGCATTAAAATAATTAAATTACCCCTTAAAAGTAAAAAAAAATGAAACTAAAATAATATGATAAATTAAACAAAAATACTGATAATATTGGCTTGTTCGAAGTGTTTATGTATCCTTGAAGCGAGAAATCAAAGCCTCGTAGTTCATCTAGAAAATAATTGTGGGTTAGTATATTTTAATTAATAATTTGACTGATTATTAAATATTATGATTTAATAATTAATTAATTTAAAATGATTTATAGAATTATTAATTTTGAAAATGTGTATTTGAGAGGTAGAGGTCTATGCTAGGTTTGACATATTATCTCTGGGCCGACAAGCTGTCACAACTCTGTTGACTCAGAATTAATGTAATTAATTGAAATTGTTTGATTGATTGATTAATTGGTTTTAATTTAGGAGTTCTAATTTGGACAATATTTGATTAATTTAGGAAATATAGTGAACGATTGATTTTAAAACTCAATAAGATATCCTAACTCAACTGACTTAAAATTATTTTAATTGATTGAATAATTAAATTTTTAAGGATTGGTTGGAATAAAAATTAATGAATTTTAATTAGTGATTTGATTGAATTGGAAACGGTTGTTTGATTAGTTTTAATTTTGATTCAATATTTTAAAATGATTTGTCATGTGATTAATTTTAAAAATAAACATTTAAAAGGTAAAAGTCTACGCTAAGCCAGACACAACATCTCTTAAGTTAACAAGCTGTCACAACTCAGCTGACTCATAATTATTGTAATTAATTATAAAATTAAAATTCTCAAAATTATTGTGATTAATTACAAAATTAAATCTTTCAAAATTATTGTTATTGATTGCAAGATTAAATTTTTTATAATTATTATGATTAACTTTCTTAATTTATTATGATTTATTATAAAATTAAATCTTTCAGAGTTATTTGATTGATTAATAATTTTATTTGGAGAATTGATTTGGAAAATAAAATTATGAGAATTTATATATGGTAATTGATTGACAATTAAAAAAATAAAACTTAAAAAAAGAATTAAAGTTTTAAGATATCTTCTCTCAGTCAACAAGCTGTTACAACTCATTAACCCATAATTTTTTAAATTGGTGAATTGATTTAAAATAAGCTTTAAGAAATGAGTCTTAATGTAAGGATAAGGACATTACTCTTGAGTATAAAAGCTGTCTCAACTTAATTAACCCTAATAATTTGTTATTTTTTTTAAAAAGGAGTTAACGTTAATTAAATGAAATTATAAATATAATAAATTATATGATTATAATTATCTATGATGGAGGGATTCTTATTTTTACAAAAATGTGGGCTATCATAAACAACATGAATGTAAGGTATTATAAGAGGGAGAAAGAAAAAGCAAAAAGAAATAAGAACAACAATGAATGCACATGAAACGTATACTATGGATATGAATAAATCTAAGAAGGGACTATATGACAAAATCAAGATAATAAAATTTCAGCACAAAGGCCTTTGTTTCTTTTAGCCATACGTATTTTTTCTTGTGTGAACCCTAAGCCATTTTCTAGTTATATATATATATATATGCTAAAATCTATTCACAACACCAATAGACTTGAAATGGATGACTATGATGATGCAGGAACAATCCAAAACTACACTGATAATATTTAAGGGCCATGTAACGGAACACAACATGCTTTACAAGTCATGTATTCAACTAAAATATCATAAATAGATGCTAGAAAGGAAGAGTGAAGGATGTTAACTTTAATTCAAAACAAACTAGGACCGTGAAATTTGAAACTTTATTCCTCCAGCATTCAAAAGAGGATTTCGAACCCCTTTAAAATTCTCTGTCTGCCCGTTTTTTCTCTCTTTCCTGCTTTCTCTCTCTTTCAAAGCTCTTTCCTCTCTATGTATCTCTTCTTTTGCTTTCGATTTTCAAAATGATCTTTCCTTTCTTCTGCCGATATCTCCTTTTTTAAGATACTCTATGTGTGTCTTGTGTCTAACCTCCTTTTATCCTCCTTCTCTAGGTTTTCCTCTTCTTATTTATAAACCTAGCCCCATTCAATTTCATTAATCAAATTTCCCAATCAATACTAATTATTCTCAATCAATGTAAATTTCCTTTTAATCAGCATTAATTTTCCATTAACAAAATTCGGATCTTCATATTAATTTCTTTCAAAAATTATCTCCACTAATTGTTAATTAGATTATTTGAAATTTTTTAATTAATTAACTCACTCTTTTTTTATCTTAAAAAAATTAGGCTTAGGTTTATTGGGTTGTGCTTAGTGGGCTATGCTTAGTAGACGATTCTATCAAAAATGAAATTGGGTCAACAATATTTCCAAAGGGGATTTATTCATATTTTTTTATTTTTTTGTTATTTTTAATTAATGGTCCGGACAAAAAACAGTGTTCACAGTTACCCTTTTTCACTTGTTTCTTACTAGAGAATATGGACAACCGTAGTTCTTCATATTATCATTGTAAGGAATAAGTAAAGATGTGAACACTTATTTTGTCCGAAGATGAATGGAACAATGCAAGATAGCTAAACATATAAATTTATCAAGCTAATGATGACTCTTTTTTTTTTATTGAAAAAAATCAAAATCACTCAAAGTCAAATGGCATGAATTTAGAGTACTCAAAAATGAATTAAAAAAAAGTGGGCTAATTGAAGACTCAAAATAGAAAAACAAAGAACTCGACAAGAATTTAAAAGGTATTGGGTGAACATGATACCCTCAATACAAAGCAAAGTGGGAAAACCGGAGCTCTAAATGGAATCGGGCACATAATTGCCAACAAAAAAAGTGAAATGTAATTGGGCACGAAGACGCCGACAAGAAAGTAAATAGCGATCGAGCACGTAGGCATCAACAAGAAGAGTAAAACACGATCAAGCTCGTAGAAACCGATTAGAAAAGTAGCTACAGTCGGACACCTAGGCATTGATGAGAAAAGTAAATGCTATTGGGCATGTTGGCACCGACAAGAAAAATAAATTGCAATCGGGCTTGTAGCCGATAAGGAAAATAAATTGCAATCGGGCACATAGGCACCAATGAGAAAAGTAAGTCCAATCGGGGCACATAGGTGCCGATGAGAAAAATAAATGATGATCAGACAAGTAAGCACCAATGAGAAAAGGAAATGTGATCAGGCACTTAGGCACTGATAAGAAAAGTAAATTCAATCAGGCACGTAGGTACCGATAAGAAAAGTAAATGCGATCCGGCACGTAGGTGTCGATGAGAAAAATGTAATTAGGCATGTAGGTGCTGATAAACAAAAAAAAATGCAATTAGAACTTGAGGTAAAAAACTAAATGTATTGGGTCATGAGCTTGAAAATTAAATGCATTGGGTCATGAGCTTGAAAATTAAATGCATTGTGCCATGAGCCTGATGATCAAATGCTTTGGACCATGAGCCTTGAAATCAAATGCTATAGGTTATGAGATAGGAAAACTATATGCATTGAGCCATGAGCCTGAAAATGAAATGTACTTGACCTTAAGGTTGGAAAACTAAATGTAATGGGTCATGAGCCTAGAAATTAAATACAATTGGATCGTGAGCCCAAAAATCAAATGCATTGGTCATGAGCCCTGAAAAATTAATGCACTGGACTAGGTCCCTAGAAATCAAATCCACTGGGCCATGAACCCTGAAATTAAATGCACTGGGCCATGATTCCGGAAATCAAATGCTATAGACTATCAGCCTGAAAATCAAATGCACTGAGCTGTGAGCCTTGAAATCAAATGCACTGAGCTGTGAGCTTTGAAATCAAATGCACTGGGCTATGAGCCTGAAAAACTAAATGATTGGGTCATGAACCCAGAAATTTAATGCACTAGTCCATGAGTTTAGAATCAAATGCTTTGGGCCATGAGTTAGAAAACTAAATGTATTGGGCCATGAGCCTGAAAATTAAATGCATTGGGTTGTGAGCTCATAAATCAAATGCACTGGGCTATGAGCCCGCAAATCAAATGCGGTGAGTCTTGAGCATAGAAATTAATTGCACTGAGTCATGGACTTGAAATGTGAATGCATTGGGTTAAGGACCCGAAATGTGAATGCATTGGACCAAGGACTCGGAAAGAAAATTTGTCTTCTTTTTTTTTTTTTTAAAAAAAAGCATTGTTTCCTTTCTAATTCCCAATGGTAGATTAGGATTTTCTCAACAATCACATTTTGATTCTCTTTTTTTGTATTTGCCCTAGTTTCATTAGTAAAATATGCTTGTGGAACACACAATTTTGAAACATTGGGGGCCTTGAATTTGCATCAACTCTGTTTCTCTCTCTCTCTCTCTCTCTCTCTTTCTCTCTTTCTTCCTCTGTCTTTTTTTTTCCAATCTTGATGTTTAAAAGGAATATCCTATAGGTCCATGCGAGATCCTCTTTTTCTTTTTCATTTTTCTTCATTTTTTCATTTTTCATTTTTTTTTTTAATTTTTCTCTCATTCTCTCTTTTCTTTGCCATACAACAAAAGGAAAGGAAACAAAAAACAAATAGATGAGTGGATATCTTTCGGTACACAGATGAATGGATGATCGTTTCATAAAAATTGCTATTTAAACTTATGTAGGAAACCATTTCATCAAGTCAAGCATTTATCTATAAAGAGATGCAAAGAAAGATTATTTAACTGTAATGGGACTGCAGGATCAATATAGACCAATCAAGTTCATTTTTACTGAATTTTTTTTTCGAGCAAGGTTGCCAAGTCACTTCAAGCAATGTCATGGAAGTCAGAATGTTCAACCAAACTCTGTAATTCTCTCCAATTTTCTCCCTTGGCTTCTAACCATCCCAGAATGAAATTCTCGTGCTACCCTAGGGCCATAACTCAATTTTTCCTCATGATATCAACAACATGCTTATGAAATGCAACTCTTTGTAGGGAAAGATCATGTAGCTATTCAGGAAAATATCTTCATTCAATCTCTCCAAAAGGTGGGCATTTTGTGAGTGCAACGGTTATATAAACTTGAGGATCATTTGGTTTTTTCTTTTAAGCATGTTGCAAGGGGTCAAAGATCAATAATAATGTGCATCTATAGCCAAAACCCACATGTTTATCTTGTCAATACTTCCATGAACGTGATAGTGCCTTTTATCAAGCATTGGATGCTTTTGCATGCTTGAACTCTTGTTTCCATGAAGAATCAAACTTACTTTGATTGATCCATTCAAACCCTCAATTGGGATAGAGAATCACATGTGATTGTTGAAATATCTATTGATTACACAAGTGGGATTAGAGGAATTTTATTCTTTTTTTTCTTATCTTCTTCTCTTTTTCCTTTTTTTTTTTTTGCATTGATTGATAAATTGTTGGCTCAATTCAAGTCATTTGTAACTATTGCTTTCTTTATCTTGAATTTAAAAATTTTTGGAGGAGGACATGCATGATGTTACCAAAATGTCTTTCTTTTTTTTTTTTTGCTTTTCAAATCTACCTTTTTTATTATTTTTATTATTTTTTTCTTTTCAAATTTTGATTTCCATTCCTTTTATTAAAAAAAATTCTTCCTAAATAATTGTAATTAAAAAGCAAAGCTTTTTTTGGTGGCAATTTCATGTCCACTTTCAAAAATTTTGTTTATTCATTGCAAATCTTTCACGGGCTTGAGCCAACAAATTTATTCATCAATGAAAAAAAAACAATCTTTCCTTTTTTTATTTACAAAATTTTTTGCTAAATTGCAGTGAAAAGTTTTTTAGAGACAAGACACAATGACGCTTATGCTGATGATAGATGCAAATGATAATCATGCTAAATGTAATATTTGTTTAATAGAATATGGTATTTCATAATCAATGGATGCAAATGATACTCATGCTAAAAGTGAATGATTTTTTTTTAACAAAATATGGTTTCTCATGAATGGATACAAATGACAATTATGCTAAATGTGAATGATTTAAAAAAAAAACAAAATATGCAACTGATACTTATGCTAAATGTGAACGGATTTTTTTCTTTACTAGGTTGGTAAAAATAGTTAGTCTATTAAAAATGACTATACTCCCTTTTCAATCAAAATATTTTTTATGAAGAGTCATAAATATAATTTGTCATATCAATGGACCAAACAATTTATCCAAACTCGTATTTTATTTGCATATGAAATGCATGTCATGGATGGTTTTAGGAAAGCCAGAAATCTGTGCTTCAAAAATGGGTGTCACATTGGATTAATAGCTTGTTGGCCCACTGGCAATGATTTGACTTTGGACGATGACTCAAACAATGTGCCTTATCATGTTGGTGGGCTAAATAACCTTACTAAGTCCATGTATTTTATTAATGCATGAAAATGCAAGAGATGAATCTTTTTGAAAAGATTGGAGACCTTTGCTCCTTTTGTGTCCTACTTTAGGATTGCCTTAAATTATTGGACTTCTAGCCTAAGGATCTATGAGTCTTTTTAATTTGTAAGAACTTTCCTTGGGCGCTTTTATGACTCTAAAGGTCATTGGTCTCCAGAAAGAAAGACTCATTTTAGAATATTAACCATAACAGTAGGTGAACCATGAGATTTGAGATATTTATAAAAGTGTCACAATCTGGATGAGGTTTTCATGATAACCAAACAGGATGTACATTTAAAATGACTATCACTACATAACTTCTTACCTATCCTATATCTCACTCAGGCCCGGGCATAGGGTCCTACTCAAAAGTGTGTACACAATGTGTAGGTGCAGTGTGTGATGGAAGCATATAAACATCCTCGAAACAACTACCCAGAACCCCACCTGCAAGATAGAACAATAGGCAACATAGATATATTGCACAAGCTGTCTGCACTAAGGTTTGTAGTCAAGATCATATAAATGAATAAGAGCATATTTATTCTAGCAAAGTAAAACGGAAAGCAAAGCGTGTTTGCACAACATAGTAACTAAATAGTAGATAAAAGAAAAATAAGAAAATATAACTAAAAATGACAAACAAGACAAGGATGTTATGAATAAACAAATTGATTTAAATGTGATAGGGGTAAAATGAATACTCGAAACTTTATAACATTTTGCACAATCCACCGTATTGGGCTTGACTCTCTAACTATCCCTAATGGAGTCGTCAACTGTCACAACTGTTCTCAGAGAGCTCTGTAATGGGATGGCAGGAAAAATTAGGAAAGAAATACAGTTGCTACTAATTTTTATTTAATAAGGAGAATAATTGAAAAAACTCTCAAGAAAAATAAAAAAAAATGATCTACGAACTAAGTTGAGTTTAGGAGTCAAATTATGCACAGAGAAGGGCATGAATTTAATCCTACTACACCCCTAATACATTCGTCCTAAAACGATTACCCTAAGTTGGTTATGCAAATCATTTGTAGCCTTAAAATAATTAAATTACCCCTTAAAATAAAAAAATGAAACTAAAATAATATGAGAAATTAAACAAAAATACTTATAATATTGGTTTGCCCGAAGTGTTTACGTATCCTTAAAGCGAGGAATCAAAGTCCTATAGTTTGTCAAGAAAATAGTTGTGAGTAAGTATATTTTGATTAATAATTTGATTGATTATTAAAGATTATGATTTAATACTTAATTAATTTAAAATGATTTACATAATTATTAATTTTGAAAATGTGTATTTGAGAAGTGGAGGCCTACGCTAGGCTCGACACATCATCTCTGGGTCGACAAGCTGTCACAACTCAATTGACCTAAAATTATTTTAATTGATTAAAGAATTAAATTTTTAAGGATTGGTTGGAATAAAAATTAATGGATTTTATGGATTTTAATTAATGATTTGATTGAATTGAAAACGGTTGATCGATTAGTTTTAATTTTGGTTCAATATTTTAAAATGATTTGTCATGCGATTGATTTTAAAAATAAACATTTAGGAGATAAAAGTCTATGCTAAGCCTAACATATCACCTCTTAGGTTAACAAACTATTACAACTCAGCTGATTCATAATTATTGTAATTAATTAAAAAATTAAAATTTTCAAAATTATTGTGATTAATTACAAAATTAAATCTTCCAAATTTATAGGGATCGATTGTAAATTAATTTAGAAATTTAAATTTTCTATAATTATTGTGATTGACTTTCTTAAATTATTGTGATTTATTGCAAAATTAATTATTTCAAAATTATTGTGATTGATTGCAAGATTAAGTTTTTTGAAATTATTATGATTGACTTTCTTAAATTATTGTGATTTATTACAAAATTAAATCTTTCAGAGTTATTATGATTGATTAATAATTTTATTTTTGAGAATTAATTTGGAAATTAAAATTATGAGAATTTATATTTGGTAATGGATTGACAATTAAAAAATAAAATTTAAACAAAAAGAGTTAAAGTTTGAAGAGATCTTCTCTAAGTCAACAAGCTGTCGCAGCTCAGTTAACCCATAATTTTTGAAATTGGTAAATTGATTTAAAATAAGCTTTAAGAAATGAGCCTCGATGCAAGGATAAAGACATTACTCTTGGGTATACAAGTTGTCTCAACTTAATTAACCCTAAATTACAAATTATTAAATTATTTTTTTAAAAAAAGAGTTAACATTAATTAAATAAAATTATAAATATAATAAATTATATGGTCATAATTATCTATGATGGAGGGATTCTTATTTTTATAAAAATGTGGGCTACCGTAAACAAAAAGAAATAAGAACAACAATGAACGCTCATGAAACATTTACCATAGATATGAATAAATAATCTAAGAGGGGACTATAGTGGCAAAATCAAGACAATAAAATTTCAGCACAAAGGCCTTTTTTACTCTTAGCCATACGTATATTTTCTTGTGTGAACCCTTAGCCATCTTCTAGTTACACACAAACACACACACACTAAAATCTATTCACAACACCAATAGACTTGAAATGGATACCTAGGATGATACAGGAACAACCCAAAACTATACTGATAATATTTAAGGGCCATGTAACAGAACACAACATGCTTTACAAGTCATGGATTCAACTAAAATATCATAAATAGATACTAGAAAGGAAGAGTGAAGGATGTTACCATTAATTTCAAACAAACTAGGACCACAAAACTTGAAACTCTATTCCTCCAGCATTCAAAAGAAGATTTCTCACCCCTTTAAAATTCTCTGTGTGCCCTTTTTTTTCCTCTCTTTTATGCTTTCTTTCTCTTTCAAATGCTCTTTTCTCTCTATGTATCTCTTCTTTTTCTTTCAATTTTCAAAATGCTCTCTCCTTTATTCTGTCGATATGTCCTTTTTTAAGATGCTCTATGTGTGACTTATGTCTAGCCTTCTTTTATCCTCCTTCTCTAGGTTTTCCTCTTCTTATTTATAAACCTAGTCCCATTAAATTTCATTAATTAAATTTCTCAATCAATACTAATTCCTCTCAATCAATGTAAATTTTCTTTTAATCAGCATTAATTTCCCATTAACTAGATTCTGATTTCCATATTAATTTCTTTCAAAATTTATCTCTACTAATTGTTAATTAGATTATTTGAAATTTTTATTAACTAACTCACTCTTTTTATCTTAGGAAATTGGGCTTGGATTTATTGGGTTGTTCTTAGTGGCTATGCTTAGTAGGCTACTTATCAGAAATGAGATTGGGTCAGTATTTCCAGAGGGGATTTATTCATATTTTTTCATTTTTTTTGTTATTTTTAATTAATGGTCTAGATAAAATACGATATTCACAATTGGTTTGTGTTTCACACTCTAACCTTGATAGATGATCAGTAACTTGATTTTCTCTCCCCTTCCTATCTCAGATTTCAAGATCAAACTCTTGCAACAAAAGTATCCACCAAATCATGGTTTAGCATCTTTCTTGCTAATCAAGTTACTGATGGCTGGATGATCTATATATACAATGACTTTTGCACCATTATGATAGGATCTAAATTTGTCAAATGCGAAAACCACGACAAGTAATTCTTTTTCTGCAATGTTTTAGTTTAATTGAGCATCACAAAATGTCTTGCTAGCATAATAAATGAAATTAATGAAAGATCTTCTGCTTGAGCTGTCCAAAGATTGCGCGAATCACAAAATCACTAGCATCACATGAGTTCAAACCAATTTGGAGCAATCATAATGGAAGCTGATACTAATTTCTTCTTTAACTCCATGAAAGTGGAGAGGCATGCCTCATTAAAATGGAAAGGAGTGTATTTCTCTAAGAGGTTGCAAAGGGGATTGGATATCTTAGAGAAGTCTTTTATAAAGTGCTTGTAGAACTCTGCATGACCAAGGAAACTCTGAATGCCTTTGATAGAAGTGAGCGGTGGAGGTTTCTCTATTGTCTCAATCTTAGCTTTGTTAACTTCAATATCTTTTCTAGAAACCTTGTGACCAAGTACTATACCTTCTTGCACTATAAAGTGACATCTCTCCCAATTGAGCACCAAGTTGGTTTCCTTACATCGTTTAATAACACAGGCAAGGGTATGAAGACAATCATCAGAAGAGTCACCAAAGACTAAAAAGTCATTGATGAAGACCTCTAAAAATTACTCCACCATGTCAGTAAATATGGCCATCATACACTCTTAAAAAGTAACTGGTGCGTTACAAAGGCCACAAGGCACCCTCCTAAAGGCAAAAGTCCCATACGGGCATATGAAAGTGGTCTTTTGATGTTCGAGAGCAATAGTGATTTGATTATAATCGGAGTTCCCATCCAAGAACCATTAGAACTTCTTTCCCTCCAATCTATCAAGCATACGATCAATGACAAGTAGAGGGAAGTGGTCTTTCTAGTTTACAGCAAGTGAGTTTGGAAAAGAAGTTCCTTGAAGGGGACTTGGGTTTGGAAAACAATTTTTCCTACTGGTACTAAAGATCCTAAATTTGGCAAGTGGTCGCCAAACTGGGAAAGAGCCTTAATTATTAGTCAAGTTATTCCTGGTGGTGCTTAATGACTAGAGTTAACATGTAAGGCGAAGAGTTAAGCAGAAACATCAATGGGAAGTAGTTGAAGCATTGTTGTCCATCCAGTTGTGAAGAAATTCAAAATGCATAGTCATAAGAAAAGTAGCCCATTTTAACTGCTCAAAGAACATCCAGCTAGGAGATTTATTTAACAAAACAAAGTGCTAGGTAGGATACAACATATTGGGGAAGGGGGAATGATTGCCAATGGCGCAACTTCAATTTCAACAAGCCTGTTAGTAGTGGCAATTATTGCAGTGTCAGTCGAGGCAGTAGCAGTAGAGACTTCTTGGAGGTTTGTCTAAGACTTCTCAGCTTAAGTCAAACTCGCCTCTTCACCTTATAAATCTCTTTTCCAGCTAGCAAGGGTAGGACCCACCACGTAGATGTCTGTTAAGGTACATACGAAACCAAAACTTTCAAGTTGGGGGTTTCTTCTAATTTAGCTAGAGATTCGATAGACTTGGAAAAGGAAGTCTTTGAGTTACTCAATTCCACAGCTTGGGATTCTTCCTTATTTTGGGAATCAAATGGTGATGCATTTAGCAAGTAACATCATGAATTTGAGGTATGATGGCTAGCCCAGAGCTTATTTCAACTTGTTCCTATTCAGTTTCAGCAAGATCTCTCAAAGATACATCTTTCAGCCGTTTCATTTGTTCAACAACTAAAGGATGTAAGGGGCTAACGTGTTAATACCAAAAAATATGAGAGTGGGCTAGATTAAAGCATTTGGGCTGTTTTAGGTTGAATTGGGTCTAAATTTCTTAATATTCGACTAATAAGTTTGGTGATAAGTTAAATTTATACACTACGGTAATGGGCTATATCTGTAATATGTTTAAAAGAGAAATAAGTTTATAAATGAAGGAAGATATGGACCTGACAAGTTTGTTGGGCCAAGATTAGACTAAACAAGCAAAAATAGGGCAAGGAATCAGTTGAGCCTGCATCACATATTCTAGGTAAGCATTAAAATAAGTGGGCTGTGTGTGAATTAGGCTCGAAGGGCCAAATAGGCTTACATTTTGGATCAGATGCATCATTTTTTTTAGACAAAATGAATAAGTCAACTAGTTAACAAGGGAAAGTGTACAGGGCTTTCACCAGGTCAAGCATGTTTAAACAGCTTCAAAGTTGCTAGAGAATCAAATTTCACAAAAATAGGGATAAGGGATAGAGTTGAGCTGTCCTAGCAGTCTCATCAGCTGAGGAAGGCTTTACAACCCTTAACATGAAAGAAACCATGCTAATATAGCCGAATCAACCACTCTGAACGTTGGCCATTATCCTAAATCAACGAAAACTTTGAGGGAAAGATCAGGAAACATGGCAGATGGGCTTATAGGGGGTAACGACTAGTTTAGGCAATAAATATTCATTGTATGCTTATTTTGTAAAGGATCAACAAACCAATAACAACTCAACATCCAACACATCAATCAATTCATTTCAATTTATCCTTTACTTTTAGCCTTTAGTTTCAGTCTTTATCGCTTTATTTACAACTTTTATTTACTTTCATGCCTTTACATTATGCCATTTACAAACATTCTTTCATTTATCATATTCAATTTATCTTAGTTGGAAACTGGAATTCAATTAGGCACTTTCTTTAGTAGTATAGGAGCACATGCAAAGTTGAGGAACATAATCTCTTCCTTTGTGTATCACCTGAACATGAAAATTAAAGATGCGAGTTAACTAATCTGCTAAGCTAATTGCAAGCAATTGCACAAAATTTAACAAGAAAAACAAAAAAGAAAAACACATAATTGCATAAGTGATAGCTATTTATCTGTTCTTGTGTTTTTTGTGGCCTGCTAAAACCAAATATGAAAGTGTTAATTTTTAAAGTTATTTACACATTTCATCCATTTGATTTGATTAAAGTTTGATTTTGGTTTGCAACAATGTTATCTTCATAATTTTTAAATTTAATTCAATTAACTCCCTATATTAGATTGATTTTCATGCAATATTTTCTTTCTTAATATGTTGGATCACATCATCTCCACGCCAACAAAGTGAATACAAAATTCTGCTAATTCATCAAATTTTATGCATTATAAAAAATTTAATTGTAATTCACTGTGAGTATAAAGTTTTCTTACACTATCATTCAATCACATGCTATCTAATATTTAACTTTTTAAATAATTATTATTTTAATTAAATTTTTTTAATGATATGACAACCCATAATTGAATAATAGTATGAAACTTTTTACAATGATAGTGGATCAAAATTAAATTCTATAAAAAGAATACTATATCAATAAATAAAGAGTCAAATAACTTAATTTAAGTAATTTGTAGGAAGTCATATATTTAAACCTCCATACCACCATTATACCAAAAATAATGTAACATTTTAAACTATTATGACAATAACCCATAAACATAATCTAACATTTTTGGGGTAGAAGGAAACCTACTCAAACTTTTTTCACCAGATAAACTTACTAATTTCTTAGAAAAAATATAAAATGTAGAAATCAAATTTTATTTCAATTCATCTTCACATATTTTTTTTGTCATTTTTTATTTGCCTCCTGTAAATCACAATTTGTCGTTATCAATATGAAGCTAAAAACATATCAACAATTTTCTTTTTTTTTCAATACAGCATACTTTTTAATTTTTTTTCATCCTTATTATTATGTGAAACATATCATATTTTTATAACCCACAAGTGATTAGTCGAAATAGTTAGCACACTGCGATGCTAGGAATATGAACAAATTTGACCTCACTCTTTTAAAATGTGTACAAAAAAAAAGAAATATGATAAATTTTCTCACTCTTTTAAAATATGTACCAAACAAAATATCATAAATTTTCCCACTCTTCTAAAATATGTACCAAACAAAATAGCATAAATTTTCTCACTCTTTTAAAATATGTACCAAACAAAATATCATAATTTTAAAATAATAGTTTATCCTCTTGTGTTATCATGTGTTTCTTTCTCTCCAATTTCAATGAAATGTGATGTTATTTTCTTCACCAATAAATAAATAAGAATGTTTAATAGTGACAAGGAGTTAAGTATTGCCTGACCAATTTTAAGGTTGCTTTGTAGACTTAAATGCCATATTCAATCCTATAGGGACTCGCTAATAATTAAACAACTCAATTCATGTTTAGTGGTCTCGAGGAGTTATGATCTCCCTGCCCAATCTTGGTTTGCTTTATGGACTCCATTGCCATGGTCAATCCTACTTAGGATTTGCTAATGCGCTCACTCGCCTAAACAAGTTTTCTATATAATCCAATAGTTTTTTTTTAAATTAATCAATCAATCATATAATTTCTTTTAATCAATCAATAAAGTATTTTCTATTTAATCAATCATTAATTTTAATTAAAATCCATCAATTAACAATTATTTTATAGAAAAACTAAGTGACTTTGACTCTCCATATGTAGGCATGCAAGATGAGTCAAAATTATAAACATTTTCATTTAATCCTTTATCTATTTTTCATCATCATTTGTTATTTGTTATTTTTACTAAAAAGGGTAAAATAAATATTTTTATATTATTAATTTACACAATTAATTTTAAGATAATTATTTTAGGATAGATGTATTAGGATTAGAGTGAGATTCATTTATCATCATTTCCTATATATAATGAGACTTTGAACTTAATCTCAATTTTCAAAAGAATAGTTTACTAATAAAAAAAAATTTTCAATTATTTTCCTAAACTAACAATTGATGGCAAATTTTAAATTTTTTATAAATTTTATTGCTTCTCGTCAGCATATTTTAGGTACATTGTGACAATTGATAATATTTTATATATTTCAAAATTTATTGTGTAAATCTAACTACTAATAAATAATTGACAACTCATTTAAAGTACTAATATTTCAAAATTTATTGTATAAATCTAACAACTGAACAATAATTAACAACTCATTTAAGGTACTGATATCCTACCTAAAGTTGATTTGGTTATGGGCTTTTGGTTGCTGAGAAGTTGTTAAGGAATTCGAGAAAGAATCATTTCCATATCAAATAAGCATTTTAGGATAAGAGTGTGTGTGTATAGTGGCCATCTTCTAAGTTCTAAAACTTACACAAGCAATGGCGACCTTACAACACAAAGGCATACTGCTTACATCGCTGAGTAGTATAAATACAAATTAAAGGAAAAGACAATGACATACACTTTTATGACATATACTCTTCCTATACGATAACGATGGAATCATTGCATTAACTAAGATGGGCCAACGGAAAACTACCAGTAAACTAACCGCTAATAAGTGATAATTAAGAATTGCCATTTTTTTTAATCTCTACTGTTAAGGCTTGACAATACTCTTTCTAACATCATCTCTATACACTAATTTTCTGATTGAGTGATAAGTTGATGCAATCATTGCCAATCTCTTAACTTGCTTCTTATCTTCAACATTATTTGCAGGCGAATAAATTTATGATTCGGTTGAACTGTCACTCTTGCACTGCCTTGTTCTTCTCAAAGTATTAGGTACCAGTCATTCAATTTTAAATCGTGAAATCATGATTTTAAATTATGGTTGTGGTTACAGTTGATATTATATTATAATTTTAAAAATTACAAACATTTGTAGAAAAATATAGTTAATATGACTATAATTACGGTCACATTACGATAGCAGAGACTCTTCTAATAATATTATTACAGCCATAATTACAGTTGTTGATCGCAATTTAAAACCATGTGTTAAATAGCCACCTGGCTGTAACAAAGTAACGCTAGCTCATTTCCTCAAACTTCAGTGGTTCTGTAGCCCTAATATATTTGTGATGGTGGTAACAATTAAGAATGTATAGAATGATGGAACGCCCAAACGAGGAGCAGGCAGAAGCAGTTAGTCCAATAGGACTGTACTTTAACAGTTCAGTGTTATGCATATACATTATTGGAGTTTTAGAATTCGAAGTTCCAATAGATGACTAGCAAGTCAGGCCCCTTGTTAAAGATGTTTTCCTTCCCATCAGTTCACGCTTCTCCTCCATCATGGTTCTCTCTTTTGCTCCCTTTTTTATTTCTTATGTTTTTCTGTATCATATAAGGATATAATATGCAAAAGTATGTAACGATATGATAATGAAAGTGACCACAAGATTTGTATTTCATTAAAGCTAAATAATTTCCAGTAGGTAGTACTTTATAAGTTGAATTAATTGCTTTGGATTATGTGTTGCATCTTTTTTTTTGCTCAATATATTGTTCATCGTCTCATCAGTAAGAAAGGTTTCGCATTGATTAGCAGTGTTCAAATATTTGATAACAGGTCCAAGACAAAAATAATGGAGAAAAACGATGGAAGCAAGTTGAAGTAAACTTGCAGAACCATATTAAAATGCCCATATTCCCCGAAGGAGAGTCTCTGGAATCATATGACAAGTGTTTTCATGACTATTTGTCAACAATAGCAGTGGAGCAGCTACCACAAAACAGACCATTGTGGGAGATTCACATAGTCAATCACCCTACAAGAGATGCGGCTAGCACTGTAATATTTAAGCTTCATCATGCACTTGGAGATGGCTATTCTCTCATGGGTGCACTTCTTTCTTGTCTACAAAGAGCTGATGATCCTTCTCTTCCCTTGTCTTTTCCTTCTCTCAAACCTTCAAAACCAGAATCTGCCAACAGAAGCTTTATTAGGAGATTTTCTTGGATGCTGTCCTCGGCCTTCAATACTGTAGCAGATTTTGGATGGAGCATGTTGAAGAGTAGCATCATGGCAGATGATAAAACACGAATAAGGTCAGGAGTTGAAGGAGTGGAGTTTCACTCAATAAGCATATCAAGCATGGCATTCTCCATTGATCTTGTCCAGGACATCAAGTCCAGGCTTGGAGTGGTGAGATTACAGTTTTTGCTGGTTGTTGAAATTTTATGGTTTTCACTTTCTGACAGTGGAACTGGTTTGTTTGGTAATCGTCACTCAACATATTAGTAGATTTTGTTTTCATTGCTTGGAATTTTGGATAGTGTTACACATACAATACACAAATTTTGTTTTATTGACAAACAAATGCTAAGGGGAGGGAAGTTGCTCACAAGCCTCCATAAGTGATGCAGATTAATTAGCAAGAAATCGAACCGAAAAGCTTTGGGTCCACCGAGCTCAATCATGCCCATTGAGCTGATCTTCATTGGTTATTCAGTGCATGTTTGGTATTTTTTTTGAAGAAAAAAAATTTTTTTTTTTCAAAAGTCATTTAAAAAAGATTTTAATTATAAGTTGTTTTAATTACAAAATAAGCTAATTCAAACACACACTCAATACATAAATTATCACACTTCTTTTTATGCAATTAAATTTATTTCTTTATAGATTTTTGCAAAATGTCATAATTATTTTTCTTTTTAATTTCCCATAAAACTTAATCATTCTATACATATTTGTGGCGATTTTTTTTTATTTTTTTGCTAATTGTTAAATTTCCCTAATTTTTTTCTTGGGTACCAATACCCAAGGTGAGTTGTAAGATATTTTTAGTTATTAGTTCTATAATAAATGTTGAAAATTCACTAATTACAACCAACATTTAATGAATATTTCGCAAGTTGGTAATCACTTAACGCTATCTAGAGATATAATTATTGCTTGGAATCTAATAGTACTTGTATGTTCTAAGTTTAGAAAAAGAATAATCACACTCCTTCGCTAAAATTTGTTTTAGAGTCAAGATTATGAACATATATGAATGTCTTGCACTTTTCTTAATTGGGTTTGAGATCAGATTATCTTGTTCTTTAACGTGATTGTATCCAACTGCAGACTATAAACGATGTGGTTACTGGAATAATCTTCTATGGGACTCGGTTATACATACAAGATATGAACTGGGAATCAAAGACTGCACACTCCACGGCATTGGTACTATTGAATACAAGAAACATTGAAGGTTACCAGTCAATCAATGACATGCTCAATACTAAAGCCAAAGGTCCTTGGGGGAATAGAATTTCCTTCTTGCATGTACCAATACCGAAATTAAACAGATATAGAATTTCAAACCCACTTGAATTTGTTTGGGAGGTACATAATACAATCAAGAGGAAGAAACAATCTTTGGCTGTTCCCCTCACCAGGAGACTTTTGGACATGGAGAGTAAATTCAGAGGCCACGAGGTTGGCTACATCTGGTTAAATTGAATTTGATCGTGATATTCATATATGTTCTCGCATTAGTAATTAGTCGGTGTTCTATGGTTTTTTCTAGCTTTTTTGTTCTCAAATGGAAGTCACTATGTAACGTACTTATGATTTTAAATTGCGATTATGATTATATTGTAATCGTAGAAATTATAAATAATTATAAAAAATACAGTTGATGAGAGTGTAATTATAGTTGCATTGAGACTCCCACATGTAACAGTAATATTACAATTACAATTATAAGCCGCAATTTGAAACCATTAATGTACTTGACTAAAATAGGGAAAATAAGCACTTTTAAGTAGAATGCTTCAAAGGTAACTTGCAATTGTTCATGGTCTTGCAGGCAGTAGCTAGACACATTCATCGCACAGTAACAAAGTCAAGTGCAGTTATTTCCAATTTGTTGGACCAGCACAGCAAATGTCTTTAGCTAATCATCCTGTGAAAGGCTTGTACTTCACGTTGGCTGGTGGACCTGAGGTACTAATCATCCTGTGAAACCTAGAAGTTGTGAAATTCATTCAATTTAAAAAAAGCTGTAATAAGGTAATCTAATATATATTAGAAATTGCAACGCACAATTTAGTAAGAATTTTTTATTATTCGTATTTGCAATAAAAAGGCAATTTAACCAAAAGATGTCTTTGTTTCTTCACTTAATTGGTTGAAGTGAAGCTATATACGTGTACGTTTGACACTATTTAAACTTGTTTATGCAGAGTCTTGGCATTACAATTATTAGCTATTCGGGAGTGCTAAGAGTTACCCTCAAAATGGAAAAAGACTTCATAGACGAACAAAAACTGAAGTCATGCATGAAACTTTCCTCTGAGATGATACTGAAAGCAGCTATGGAAATTCCTCACGAAACCAAACACTAGTGCTCCTCACCAAAGCAGAAGATCAAAAATCTTATATTTGTTTTGGGTAATTGGATGTGATCATTAAGAAAAAGTGAAAACAAAAAGAAAAAAACATTATCATGTGATTATTTCTCAAGTTTTAACCATCGTCTTAATTATTGGTTGTGCGTATGCTATGAAATTAATAAACAAGGCGCAATTACTCTTTGTTGATTTAGGATATGTATTTATTATTTTTTTTTCTAATTTCATCTTCATTTTTTATTTTGTTTGTGTTTGAATGGAATATTTCAGAATTTAAGAGAATTTGAAATATAAGAGAGTTGGATTTATACATTAATGTAATTTATTTCACTTAAAAACTTTTTGTTTGTGAAAAAAACTCACTAGTTTTTTTTTATTACATTGGTTGTATAGAAATTTGAACTTACGTCATCTTACAAATTACTGAATTCTAACACTAATTATCACTAATCATCTTCTAGTGCTTAAGATACTACTAGTTTGATCTGATGTTTTTGAAGTGCTCTTTAACGTAACATGACGAGATAATATTCAATCAATCAACACACTACAAGAAATCTGACTTTCTCTTTTTTATTTGTTTTCTCTTGGAATATTTGGATATTGGTTATGGAGGTAGATGTGTCATTGAAATTTGACTAACATTAAATAGGAGAGAGTAGTGGTTTGTTGCATTCTAAGACAAACCAATTTCATTGGATTGTAATGACTTGTTCAAGGGGCAAGAAAATATATTGGTAGACTGATGCTTGAAAGTCAACCCTCAAGAACATAAAAAATGTAACTAAACTACCGAATGAGTTGATAGTGTGGTCAAACATTACTTTCAGGTGCACTACATGCATTCTAAGCTTAAAATTTTGGCATCTTAAGTTAAATTCTTGGTTCAAAATTGAGAAACTGCTTTAACTGAGAGAATTTTTATGGTAACATTGCAGTTATTGGCATCGAGTGACTTGTATAGCCACCAAATTCCCATATTGTGACTTTCGGTTTGCATATCCTGCCCATGACTTTGGATTAGTTTGGCAGGGCCTTTCTTGTGTTTTGGCAATCATTCTTAATGCATTATATATTAAGACCCCACCATGATATTACTGATATTGAATTACTAATATCACCTATTGTATGTTAAGACTCCACCATGATTTGCTATCATCTTAATGCATATATATGATCATTATTGCTATTACCTACTGCTATTTACTAACATATGTTTTGTAATGCTAAATTTATTCATTCTAATATGTATAGTAAAATTTTGTAGGTTGGTCGTCAAGACAACAATACATGTAATCCAACAATGGGACTCTCTAGCGAACCTAGTAGTTGACTTTTGGATTTTCTATTACTGAGCAACAACTTTTGTCTGAACATTTCCAATGTTATTTGATATTTAACATACTCTTACTTGGATGCTTGAATTATGACTTATTGTAGAATTTTTTGAATGTTTAGGAAACTAGGTATTGGGTTAAGAAATTTTAAGAAAACTAAAAGAGGAAAATTTAGAATAGGCGTCAAAGCAAAAATATTTAGGAATTTTCAGTAGCTCACTTATCTGAAGGTTTAGCAACTGCTTGAGAGGCACTCATAATAAATTTTTCTTCTTTTGCGCCATATAATATAAGGACTTTGTCAGTAATAAATATATATAACAACTTTGGATGAAGGAAGGAGGGACCAAAGATTACTTATTGTTGGTGTTAGGAGAAGTTGGTTCTATTCTTTCTTCTTTTTTCCTTCAAAAATCTGCTTCACAAGAGAAGCAAATACGCTATGAGTGATGAGAAGTCATGGTGCATAAGGCAAGGGAGGGGTGGCTCAAAGTTGGGCGGATTAGGGAAGCATTTCGTTGGATCTAATGTCGACGGCGGGTAAGCGTTTCATGGGGTTGCAATGTGCTATGATATTAGATTATAGGGAGCTTGAGTAACCTTTGAGACTTGAGTTGCGACCAGCCACATGACTTTTACGTGACAAACAACTGTTATTAGTTTAAGAATTTCACATGGAAGTCATGAGATAATTATATATAGTTAAATGATTCTTGTACATAAATTTTGTATATGCAGTTCTTACATATAACGTATCATCACCATTAGTATTATGAATAATAGTGTATTTAATTTAATTTTTGAAAATTTAAAATTATGATTCAAGCAAAAGTTTAAGCCATGGTTTTGAACTTTTCAAAAACCAAACAAAACATACATTAAATAAATAGAAAGGAAGAGAAGAATAAAAGAATAAAAGATGATAATTTGGTTTATGTGAATTACTTTTTATGTGTAACTAACATAATTATTATATTTATACTATAAATTAAAGTTGGCTTATTGGAAGAAGCCTTATAAGTAATTGTTTCAAATAATTAACTTGTGATCGGCTCACTCTTCAAATTTTTACCTATTCATAGATATATAAATATATATCATGAGTTGGTTTTTCAAATTTCAGTCCATATATATATATATATGTCATAAATTTTTACATAAGTTTTTCACACTAAAATTCATAAATTTAATTAATAAAACACAACCTTAAAATATTCAACTGCAAGCACCCATGCAATAAGTGATATACCACTAGTTACTATGAGTAACAAACATCTTGAATAAAACTAGCTAATTCATTTGATCATTATATAAATAGTCAACATCAGTTAAAGTCCTGTTTGGATTTATTTAACGTAGTAAATATTTATGAAGTATTTTGATATTGTTTGAATGAATTTATTAAAATAGTTTTTAAACTTCTATAAATTGTTTTAAACTTAATTTCATAAATTATAAATTAAAGCTCAAAATAAGTTTTTTTAAAAATTAAGAATAATTTTATACAGCAAATATTTTTATAATAGTTTTTGCAATAAATTAGTTTTAATAAATAATCAAAATTTTTATTTTTAAATAAATATTTTTAAAGTTTTTATGCAAATGTTATTCTTCGAAGTTCGAACTTGGAAGATCGAATCTTTGGTTAGTTCATTGGCGCTCACGCAAGTTCAGTTCTCAAATCTGAAATCTCAGTGTTTGACGCAATCTTTTATTCTTTCCAGAACAAAAGAAAAAGAGAAAAACTTGATAGCTTCCTTTTCACATACATACGATACGCATCCCGTGATCCTTCTCATATCTTTCATGGCGTCCTCCAGCACCAGCAGCAAGATTGGAGCTGATGCCGAAGACGGAGTCACAGAAGAAGATGGGGTATGTTTCCGTTATCTTTTGCGTTGAATGCAAGGAAGATTATTCATTGAATCGAAATTTCTGCTGATTAATTGGTTTTGTTCCTTAATTTATTCTAAAATTGCGTGTGGTGGAATTGGAGTCTTTCGGGCGTCAACTGATTATCAACTTTGACGGATTTGAGCTATGCTAATTTATTTCCTCTCCTACAATGTTGATGCAGCTTGAGCATTTTGATGATTTCACTCTTGCTTCTTCTTGGGAAAGGTTTGTGTCGTCCTAGTTGAAATTGTTCTGTTCTTGATGTGCAATTGTGCATATTATGTTGGGCCATGTAAATTGTGACTTGTGAGCGGAACCGTGTTATGATACCATTAATTTTTTTTTTGTTGATAATTTTTATAGGTTTATTTCTGAAATAGAGGCAGTCTGTCGGCTTTGGATGGCTGATGGTCCAAAGAATTTATTGGTAAGCTTGCGTGGTTTCAAAACTTAAATTTACCCATTATTATTATTTTTTGTTTTGGTTTTGTTTTTGTCATTGTGTAATGCACACATGGTACATGCAGCTTACTTGCTCTTAGTATGAATTACTGGTGTCTTAAATTTAAAATTTTTTTTCACTTCTCAGCTACCAATTCAATACACCAAGTGGGTTTTCCTCTTTTTCCAATTCTATTCATCAGCTTTAGTTAGATGAGGCAATAATAGAAGATGCTTGTTGTCTCTGGCTCTCAAGGTTATTTGTGGTTTAAATATGTGGTTCATCTGTATAAAATGGGAAGCAAAAGTAACCGTCTGCTTAGTCATTCGTTCATGGATAGAAGAGTTGCTTTATGCTCTTTGACATGTAAAATTGTAAATCTGTTGCTTTGAGTACCTTTTGAATTTTATAGTGTTGCAGAAAGCACTCAGTTGTATTTTCGTACACAAACTCTGGATTTGGATAATTTATGATACACTTCTTCTAGCACAAGATGGTTTCTTGTTTAAATTATCTTTACATTATCAGGTTGGTAAGTTGATGTGTTTGTAATTGAGGGCTGGAAATTATTTTTGGTACTTAGGTTCCTGTTTTCTTTCTCTTCTGTTCAGTTAGTTATTTGTTTTCACACCATATGACCTTAACATTGAAAGTGACAGAATCTGCGATAAATGCTACTGGTGTCAAATATTACTCTACAAGTCTACATGTTTGTGTTACTTCTTCCAAATTCAGTGTCGTGCTGTTCTTAAACTTTATTTTGTTTCTGCATGATTTCTTCAATTATGTTTGCTACAGCATTTTAAGATATGGTATTGGTGGAAAGAGTGAGGTGTTGCCTTCAAACTTACATTTTTTCTTTTTCCCTGCTCATAACTTTTTTTTGCCATTTTCTTTTCTGACCTAATTGAACCTCCCCTTTTTGCTTGTTCTAGGAAAAAGGAGCAGTTCTCCTGGAGTGTACCAGTAAATTGTACAAGGTCAAATCTGAAATGAAGTATGCCATGAAAAGTTACTGCATGGAGTACTATTTTGAGACCAACCCTGATGGTAATTAGGTTTTTTTTCTTCGTTGTAAATTTTAGTAGCTTGAGGTTGGGGCTCTGGAAATTGTTGTTGTTTAATCCATCTTGGCTTCTGGGTGACGCAGGCAAACCTGCAGACTGGAATTATACTTTTCATGATCTTCAGTTATGTTTTGGTGTAAAGGAGTTTTTGGTATGGTTTAATGTTGTCTCTAGCCTTTTATTGAAAATTTAATGCTTTCGCTAAGTAAACACTTCTTGTCTTGTACATCATTAGGTGATTACTCCTCAAAGTGCGAGCGGTGTGGTTCTTGATGCGCCAGAGGCTAGCAAGCTCTTAAGTGCTGTTGCAATTGCTTTGTCAAATTGTTCAAGGTAACTTTTGTTCCTTTGTTCTGTATTCTGTAATGTTTAGTGATTTGTGGAAATTTACATTAACTTATGTGCATTGGCACATCTATTCACATTTTATATCTGATTGTAAATGGTAACTTAATGCTGCTTGTTCACTTTAGTATTTGGGTTTATATCCTGCCTCTTCTATTTTCAGTATAGAGGTTACTGTGTTGTTTGATAAAATATGTTATGGTTTAACTAATTTTGAAATAGAGATTGTCGAAATATCTGGTTTATTGAAGGTAAGGTAACTGAAGTGGAGAATGGAGATGTAATTTCTTATAACATTGTATATGTAGTTTATGGCCAGCATTTGTTCCTGTCCATGATCCTTCTCGGAAAGCATACATTGGAATTCAGAACATGGGTACTGTATTTACTAGAAGGTTTGAAGCAGATTGTATTGGCAGTCAGGTTCCAATAAAGCTCATGCATTTGGAGGGGCTGTACGAGTTGTTTGTATCTAAGTTTGTGAGTTCCTGCCCCAAGTTGTTTAATTTAATATTTATTTGATTTTGGCCTGATTTTTCTGATGTTGCAATAAATCCATTTTTAATCAAATATTCCCTTATTGCGTTGTTCTTCTATAATTCGCTCTCTCCTTTGAAACTGATGCAGATGTATTTACTGCTCTGAAACAAGTGGTTTACCAGTTTGTCAGACTCCCTCCCCCAGGGAGGGGGGGATCCTGAAATAAAATCTAATAGATGAATATATGAATGAATAAAGAACTATTCATTAACCAAGAGTTGACGTTTCTAGGTGGTAATGCAACAGTTTTTTAAATTTGTTTGATTTTATATTCATATTTGCATGAAAGAATTGACAAATCTGTTGTGAGCTTTATAATAAGAAAGTTATTTTTGTGATATATTCTTTTATCCTTTCTATTTTCTGGCATATTTTACCTCAATATGTTGCTTCAACTCTTTGCATACATAATCACTTTGTCCCAGTAATTATGTTATAGTCAGAAGTTCTATGCAAACTGACTTCTAGTGAGCACTGTCTTTTAAACTTTCCCCTGTAGTAATTTATTTCCATTTGATACTGAAGGCCTATTCCACATTGGATCTGTCCATTCATCTTTTCAATGTCCAATTTGCAATGAAGCTAACATACAGAACGCTTCCCTATGATGATGACAATATCAAAGGCATTGATTCTGAAGATACAAAATCTGGAGAAAATCATACTGGTGAAACCTCCAGTGGGACACAGTGGGATGATGATTGTTCTTGGAGTGAGTGGTATTCTGCAGAAGATCCTGTTAAAGGTAAATCCTAGGAAGTAGGATCTTGTAGATAGAAATAGTTTTAGGTTCTTGCTTGGTTGCTTTCGTTATATAGATATAGTACTAGTTTGAAGATTGGGACATGTCTCTATATATTTGTGTCATGCAGGCATGTAGAAGCCCAAGTGTGATGGGCTATAATTTGCAAATGATGGAAAATAGGGAGTTATTTACATGCATGATCAAAGAATTTCAGATACATAAAGTACTTTTAGCTGTTTCCAATAGAATAGTCATCTTAACAAGTGCTTTTATACATGTATTGTAATGGTTATTTGAAGTTTTCATCATTGACATAAGTATTTATGATACGAATATGAACCGTTAATGTAATTAAGTACCACTATGATGAAATTGTGTTTTAAAAATTCAAATTTTAGTTACTATATTGTTTTCATATCTCAATTTTCAGTTTGATTATATAATAGTGTTCTAAATTCATGGGTTTTATGGAAGTCACATAAATCCAGCTTGCATTTGTCTATCTTTATTTAACTTGGCCTTTATATAGTCATATTGGAGTCCTAAGCTTATATACACAAGTTTAAATGATTGACACAACAACAATCAAGTTCAAGCCTTATCCCAATAGAAAGGGTTGGCTAAATGGATCAAATGATGCCATTGGGCTCTATCAAAACCAAAGTTTCAATAAATCATTCAGTGCAAGGTCGTTTTAGATGGTTACTCCTAAAGTTTTCTTTGGTCTTCCTATATCCTTTTTAATCAGACTATCTTTCATTTGATCCACTTTTCTCATTGGAGCCTCCATAGTCCTTCTCCTTGCATGACCAAGCCACCTTAGGCAAGTTTTTGTTATCTTCTCCTCAATAGGTGTTGCACCAACTTTTCACAAATGCTTCTGTTCCTGATTTTATCTCTAGTTGTATGTCCACTCCACCTCAACATTTTCATCTTTGCTACACTTATTTTTTTTTTGCTCTTGTTGGCACTTTATTGCCCAACATTCACTACCATAGAGCATTTCTGGTCTTGTAGCTCCATCAGAAATTTCCTTTGAGTTTGATAGGTACCTGGTGATCACAAATTATGCCGGAAACATTTCTCCTTTCCATCCACCTAGCTTGAATCTTGTGTGTTACATCCACCTCAATCTCCCCATCACTTTGTAAGATAGATCCAAGATACCTAAAACGTGCATCTTGTGGTATGATTTGATCCCTAATTTTCACCTCCAAATATTGCTAACTCATGTCTTACTGAACTTGCATTCCATATACTCTATGTTACCCTACTTACCAAAAGACTCTTGATTCCTAAGCTTCTTGCCACAACTCTAGTTTACAATTTACGCTTCTCGACTCAATTGCAAAAGGCATGCATTGAGGCAACGGTTGATATAATTAAAAAAAATTTTAAGATGGTATTTTAATGGACCCTTTGTTTCTCATGATTCTTCTTGATGTCTCCACTGTACCCTCTATCAATTGAAACTTGTTTATTTGATTTCATTACAGTTCCTTTGGTGTGTATGCCACTTGCATTTGCAAAAGACTAGAAGATATTTAGAAAATAAAGGACATTATATCTACTTTGTTCATTCTGCATGTTGGGCGGACATTTGCCCTAATATCCTTTGCTTTCATTTGTCCCTTTGGGATGTTTATTTGGCAACTAGAGATATTTTGGTGATTTCAGATTTTGTGTTTTTAATTAGTTAAAGCTCTCCAAGCTTCATTTTTTCCATGAAGCTCTCTAATGTCAATGCCTGTTCCATTTAATTTATGCATAGGCTGCATGCAGGTTTTGAACTGATTGCAATATGGTCGGAGAAGATGGTTGAAAGTTCTATGGAAATGGCTGAACTGGAAAATGCTTCACCTCATGAAGCTTGGAAGTGGTTGATCTCTCCATGTTTTGCTCCAAATTTGTAAGAATTTTTATTGGAATATGGACAACCACAGTTCTCATGCTAAATAGTTGCAATGGGT